>OZ026614.1:50063288-50346633 GCA_964020975.1 Hermodice carunculata | reverse complement strand
TCTGGAAAGACCACTCTGTGGTCACACTTAACTATGGTCTCTAAAAGATGGATGGTCTTTTATAGAAGTTATAAATAGGATCAAAAGAACTATGGAAAGTATTCTAAAAGGGTTGTCTTTGAATACAGATGGTATGACAAGACATGAACATATGTAGAATTTGTACTCAAGTGTGCAGAAATTCAACACTAATAAACATACATTGCACATTAAGTTAGCTGGAAAGCCTTTTGTTCTAATCTAGATCTGCTCCAAACTTATCATTGTCTGAAAACTCTGAAGATCTGGGTGGAATTTTTTATGATGCCTCTACGCCCACAGATCAATAGGTTCACTCTTGATGGACTAGTCAGATAAGGTGGCAACATGGATAACATAGAAAGTTGTTTAGTTTAGGTTTTGTGGTAAGGTATAAAAGATGAATATGATTCTTTTCAACTCAGTCAATATGAAGAACAGATTTTGGCAAAAGTGTATCTTCTGTTGTCAGCAAATGATAGGGGAAGCTGAGAGCAAACATGACCTTTGTAGATACATGTATAAAGACACACATGTCTGGTATGATGCTACATTCTTTAGTTCAATGTCTGTCTACTTCATAACTTGCTGTTAGCCATTCCATAAGCTAACATTAGAAACATTGTAACTGGATCAAAACACTTCTTGACTATCTTCAGATAAACTGGTAAATACAATGTACATACATTTATTATATCACAATGCCAAGAAGTAGACACTTAGATGCTATCTTTGTCAGAAAGTGTAGCAGTCACTTGCACTGTTGACCTCTCTCAGTGACCAGAAGTGGCTACCAATTCATGTGATGTGCTCAAGCCTTGTAAATGGTGCAAAACATGATCTCTTTTGGTGCTTGTACTGGTAGTATGTTGGCTTGCATATGGGCTTGCCCCTACTTTGACGTTTACATGATGATAGCTATTAATGCTACAATGCAGTAGCTGCTCTCCAAGCAGTGTAAAAAAACATTCAAACTGCCTCTCATTAGAGGCAGTTGGAATAAAATTATATATAACTGAAATAAAGAGTCTTTCCTCGTTGTTTTTAAAGTTTTGAATCTAGTTAGGTTGGAAACTGTATTGTACAGTGTTTTTAGGGGAGAAATTATGGAGGAACTTACATTATACTTAAATATTATACCAAAGGCAGTGGTAGCAAGAGCCTACAATTAATATAGTCCCTGAGAACAGGTTGTTCCAGCATCACTTTACTTAAGCGTGTTAAGGATTGACATTCCATCATTGTGGTAAGAAGGGAATTAAAACAGAGTTTGATACTGAGAATGTCTCACCAAAAGAGCTTTTGAGCAAGGACCAACATGCATGGAAAAAAAATCAGTAGCTTTTGGACTGCAGCATTGTTTGCCTTTAATACCAAAACCATGGACTGAATGTTTTGCTCTGTGTAGTATGGAGTGAGTTACGAGCAGCAGCAGTCAGTGCAGTTGTATAACACCTAACAGAGAGCACGTTGCCACTGGTCTGAGTGACACAGTGGTAAGGCACACCACTCTTACACTTAATGTGTTGGTACTTTATACGTCATTGCCTGCACAAAGATCTCCCCGTAACTGCATTTCTTGACAGGCAAATTTGATTCTGCCACAGCAAAATACATTTTCTGGTCAGATCCTGCAGCTTTTAATGGATGATGCCTTGCACAGTGAAACTGTGGGGATTAAATTTGGTTTACTGCCCAGAGTTGTGTACCTGGCTATTAGATTGTGAAGCATTATAACATTGGTGTATCCCCCTATGCAGATGGAATCGTTTCTTCGCATTAAAAGATTATTGGTGATAATTTGGGTGGGTTGCAGCATGCACGTTATGGAGCACCCTTGTCACGAGGGATGTCAGCATGGTACAGTGGGCACGCTCAGTTGATTAATCTCCTTTCATGGGAGTGGCTTCTGTGGCAGCTTCAAATCTGCTGTACGCTTACATTTTTCAGATTAAAATAGAAATAATCTTAAAAGATTTTTCAGCTTAATGCTTCAAGGTATGCTTCTGGTCAAAGTTGTGCACAGCTTACCCACAAAACGCGATATACATATGCACACATAGAGTCTCATGTTAGTTCGTCTCTACAGCATAAAGTTTTCTATCCCAAAGTATTTCAACCCTTTCCCTTTAAACTAAGATTGAGTCAACAGCTTTCCTTGGCATGGGTCGGGCATTAAGTGCCTGACCCATGCCAAGCTATTGACTTGGGGCATATGATCTTGATAGGTCTTATTTACAATTCTCAAACTGTTTTTCATTACTGTTAAAATAAGATGAAAACACTGAAGCATACAACATTTGACCAGCAGCTGGTTTTAGCTGGTTTAAAGGGGAAAGGGTTGAAAAAGAAAAAGTCCTGAAAGAATTTCAGCTGAATGCTTCAAGGAATGTTTCTGAACAAGGTTGTGCATGGCTCGCTATGAAAGGGTGCATGTACATGTATGTGCTTTAATGGATTTTCATGTTTTTCTGTGCAGTGTAAAGTTTTCTATCCACCAGTATTTTAAGACTGAAGCAGACTTTATCTAGATGAAGAGATCAGTCGTCAATTACCTCTTAAGTAATTTGATCCACAGTAAAGTGAAACGAAGCCATCAGAGAGCTACAAACATTTTGATTTTAGATTGCAAAAGAAGATCTTAAAAACAACATGAAAATTGTGATGATGATTGACATATTATATGAGCTACATCATATTTGCCCCACCAGCAATATGATTTGGTGAAGGATTATTAAGTCTTTAATGTGCAACATGCATACTAACCCTTTCCCCATTGAATTAAGTCTGACTCAACAGAATTCCCTTGGCATGGGGCATGTAAATCTTGATTGGTCTTATCTACAATTCTCAGTCAAATTGCTTTTCATTACTGTTGAAATAGGTTGAAAACACTAAAGCAGATGACATTTGACCACCAGCCAGTTTAGGCTGGTCTAAGGGGGGGGGGGGGAGGGGTAATTTCCCACCAAACCCTGTGTTCCTGTCACTAGGCAACTGTTACAATCAGCTGCCATGATATGGGCAGGCATATTGACAGAAAACCAAGGATATCACTGACATTTGTGGGAATAAAGAAAGCTTCCATGTATTCCAAACATACAATGGCTCCTGGGATGGTGTTTGGAGAAAATGGCTGCAACTTTTTAAAACAATTACTGCCAGTTTGGCAAGAGGCAACATATTTTGCAGTGTTTCATAGAGAAATTGCCTGTAGGTTTAGGCACTGTCTTCTTGAATGATACAGGTGAGAGCAGCATGGCAGCTAATATGGCCCATAATACAGGTGAGTCTTCAAAGTGGTCCATATAACAGTGCAAACTTTGCAGGATTACACACCGTAAGTTGTTTTACGTGTATGTACAATATCATTGGAGACGACATTCACGTGGGAAAAAAAGAGGAAATCACATTAACATGAAGCTTTTGGTTGCAAACTCGGTTAATGATTTAGGTAGACTGAATAACATATGGTTACCAATGTAAGCAAACAACCTGTGCCAGGGTACAATACAGTAACATGTGATGTGATAGAAGCTACACATCAGACTGACACATCATCCAGATAATAGGCCAGTAGATCAGCTTGAATGCTTATCTGTTGATCATCCTATCACATTGAAGGACCTCTGAGTCAGCAAGATTACTCCTCGATATATATATATATATATATATATATATATATATATATATATATATATATATATATATATATATATATATATATACACACATACATATATATATATACACACATATATATATACATGTATATATATACATGTATATATATATACATGTATATATAGGGTACATGTACCGTAAATTTTCTTAATTTTTGAATTTTGTATTTTGGTCACTTAACTGAAGTTTCAATTTCACTATTTTGGACACATCATGTTTTTATTTTCACACTTTTGTGCTATTATTGATGTAAGCAAAATTGTAATTACAGGGAAATTAAGTGAATTTACAGTAAAGATTATACACAATGTTTTCAGTTTGTACTCCCTGGTAAGGCACATAGAGCAAAAACAGTCAGATTATGAGTGTTTTGTTTTGGTGGGGATTATTATCTGCCATGGGTCTTACCTGGTGTCGTTGACTATTCAAAGGGTTAGAGCTTTTGATGTGGAAATTAATAGGCACCAATACAGACTTGATCTCCATATATCCAGAATATGACAGGAGATCATTTGTGCAGCTGCCAAGAAAGGATGTTAGCAATCACACAAAATCCAGTTACATGCAATAAATCCCAAAGCAGATCCAGTACGGCTCTAATTATGTGAGAGGGTACCTTTTATCTGTTTGGTTGTGAGTCAAGTTGACAGTAGGTATACAACTGTCTTGAAATAATATGAAGTTATTTGTCCTGAACTTGTCAGGCATTCACTGGCCTGCATGTGGCCTGTCTATCACCTTTGCTGGTTATCTTAAGTGAGATGAATTATTGCCCTGGGAGTTGTCAATAAACCATTCTCACCTTAGCCATACCACCTGCACTGACCAATGGCTGTCAAGAAGCAGATATATTGTCTGACAGACTGGACACATTGTGTTTGATGGTTACATTTCCAGTATTTGAAATATAGCTTCACCAATGTGTGTGTGTGTGTGTGTGTGTGTGTGTGTGTGTGTGTGTGTGTGTGTGTGTGTGTGTGTGTGTGTGTGTGTGTGTGTGTGTGTGTGTGTGTGTGTGTGTGTGTGTGTGTGTGTGTGTGTACATATACATGTACATTTACATATACTTCTGGGCAAAAAAAACAGGTAGCCCCCTTCGTCAACACTTGGTGTGCATGTGGGTAGTTTATTTTATTGCACATGTATGGGTGCTTTTATTGCCTCTTTTGGGAGGATGGAGTGGTCCTGAAAAAGACCTTTTTGTTTGTTTGAAGTCTGTATGCATCAGTAGTGGGTGTGACCACCATGCTTATCACTAGTAGATTTTAACGGCGGCGTTTGGACATTTTGGCGGCGGTGGGCGGTGGATGGCGGCGATCAGCGGTGGATGGCGGCGACCAGCGGCGGTCTGCGGCGACCAGCGGCGGTCGGCGGCGACAAGCGGCGGTCGGCGGCGATCGCCGCTGTCCGCCGCTGGTGGCCGCAGACCGCCGCACTCATTCTCACCTGCTGTGGAGTCTCAACAGGAATGGGCGGCGGTGGGCGGCGATACTGCCTATCGCCGCCGCCCGCCGCCCTGGGCCGCAGAACGCCGCTCATCGCCGCCTGCTGCCGCAGACAAACTCAAATCAGTCCAGGGAGCATCTGTTTCTTTCAGTTGTAAGCTAAGAGAACATTATATGCACCTTTATAACAAATGTGTGCACTTATGGACCCAGGCTGGGTGACAATAAAAGTCAATATGTATATATATACACACACACAGTCAGAAGTCAATATATGTATGTTTAGATTCAAATTCTGCAATTGTAGTTTGGCATGTGTAATACTATTGTGTGTTTTTGGCTGACAGTAAGCTTTTGTTTGCAGTCAGCATGCTGTTGTCATAATTAAAGATATTTATTCTGACAATGATGTCTTGATTAATAATTTATGAAATATCTATACATACATATATATATATATATATATATATATATATATATATATATATATATATATATATATATGTATATATACATATATACATAGACACACACATACATATATATACGCATACATACATACACACACACACACACACACACACATATATATATATATATATATATATATACAGTGGTACCTGCCCTGAAGACCACCTCTTGTGAGAGACCACATTATTTTTTAAGACCACTCTTTCAAGACATTGGCCTTTTATTTCTTTGTTAATTTACCTGCAATGAAAGACCACCTGTCATATGTGACCACTTTTGTCTGGCATTATGGGTGGTCTTAAATTGCAGGTACCACTGTATATATATATATATATATATATATATATATATATATTCATATACACACCCATACACAGTGTGTGTGTGTGTGTGTGCATATAGTAGATTATCCTACATTGTGTGTGTGTGTGTGTATATACATATTGACTTTATTGTCACCCAGCCTGGGTCCATAAGTGCACACATTTGTTAAAAAGGTGCATATATTTGTTCTCTTAATTAGCTTACAACTGAAAGAAACAGATGCTCCCTGGACTGATTTGAGTTTGTCTGCGGCAGAAGGCGGCGATGAGCGGCGTTCTGCGGCCCAGGGCGGCGGACGACGGCGATAGGCAGTATCGCCGCCCACCGCCGCCCATTCCTGTTGAGACTCCACAGCAGGTGAGAATGAGTGCGGCGGTCTGCGGCCACCAGCGGCGGACAGCGGCGATCGCCGCCGACCGCCGCTTGTCGCCGCCGACTGCCGCTGGTTGCCGCAGACCGCCGCTGGTCGCCGCCATCCACCGCTGGTCGCCGCCATCCACCGCCCACCGCCGCCGAAATGTCCAAACGCCGCCGTTAAAATCTACTAGTGTATGTAAGCAAGCCTGCACCTTCTTTGGCATGCTGCTGGTGAGCTTGGCTGTCTCAGCCTGGGGAATTTGATTCCACTGCTCTGTGAGCCCCTGTGCCAGTTGGTCCAGGATGGCTGCAGGTTCGTTGTACACATTCCCTGCCTCCACAGCCAAGCACATCCCTTAAATGTTCAGTGGGGGACAGGTCAGGAGATGAGGCTGGCCATGGCAACGTTTGGTTGTTGTGCTGCTGGAGATACTACATGCCGACTCATGCAGTATGTGGCTGTGCATTGTCTTGCTGGAACAGTACCAGTAGCCCAGGATGTGTTGCTGGAGCCATTCAGTGACTGTTGGCAGAATCTCATCTACAGTAGATAGCACTGGCCTGTTAGAGTTCCATTTACTGTAATGAGTTCATCATGATGCTGCCTCTTCCACAGTGGACACCAGTCTCTGGTTTTCCAGATCCAGCTTTCCGCGTGCATCCTCTTGAATGTTGGAAATGGTCCCACCACTGCTGTACCACTGAGCTGGAGCACCCCATTCTGCTGGCAACCTCACAATGGCAAAGACCAGCCTCCAACATGGCAATGATCCTGCCTCTTTTGAATTCAGAGAGCTATAGGCCTACACAAGTAACCTGTATGCCATGGCATTATGGGTTCACATTGATCCTTGTGTTGCCAGTGGCCCCTTATAAATCCCATAGGCACCGCATGACCAGACACACTTTTTGCACCATTTTGCCTGGTATATTATTTCCAGTACATTCTGTATTTGTGTGGCTGCTCAGGCATACTCTCAGCTATCCTGTCCATGTTACATAACAGTCCATTTGACACTCATATTTTCTAGGCAAAGTAAATTTTGGTGTAGCCCATGTTAAACCAATGGGGAGTGCCTGTTTTTGGGGCCAGAAGTGCCAATGGGGAGTGCCTGTTTTTTTGGGCCAGAAGTGCGCACGCACACACACACGCGCACACACACACACGCACGCACGCACGCACGCACACACACACACACACACTTACTTATCTGGACAGAACCAAGTATGTGGAAAAAAGACTGCAAGCTAAGGTGAGGAGTCTATTTTTTACCCTCGGCACATAAAGTGCCGGAGGGTATCGTCATCCATCCATCCGTCCATTGGTCTTGTTGACGTTACCATGATATCTCAAAAAATATTCACTGTAGCTGAACCAAATTTTTTCTCATAGAAGGACCTTACTAAGGACCAGCATCCTATGGAAAACCAGCTCCCCATGATTATTTCAAAACTTTTTATGAAACTTTTAATGTATGGTGTCAACCATAATGACGTTACCATGATATCTCAAACAATATTGACTGCAGCTTCACCAAATTTTTGTCAGAGACGTATCGTATGATGGACTAGTTCCTATTTAAAACCAGCTTTCTCCGATTATTTTTAAAGTTTTTATGAAACTTTTAATGTATTTATTTGAAGGCTGTCTGAGTGGCATCAACCCTGATGATGTTACCACAAGATGTCATAAAATATTGACCATAGCTTTCCCAAATTTTTTTCAGAGATGCATATTATGATGGACCAGGTTCCCTTTAAAAACTAGCGTCCTCTTTATATTTATAAACCTTTTATGAAACTTTAAAGTATTTATCTTTCAGACTGTTTGAGTGGTGCACAAGGTGACAACGTTACCATAATATCTCAAGAAGGATCCAATGCAGCTTCCCCAATTTTTTTTCAGAGATGCACATCATAGGATACATTCCTATTGAAAACCAGCTTCTTCTTATTACTTTTAAACTTGTTATGAAACTTATGAAGTGTTTATTTGATGGCCGACTGAATGACGCACAGTACAGTTGTCTCTGTCACCAGAACTTGCCCCCAAAACATATCCAAAAGTGCTCCTTCATTTCATAGACAACAATATGAAAATTGTATGTAAAGTATTCTACTGTGAAGCCTCAAAAAAATGCATAATTGAGGCAAAAAAGATTGTGGGCACTGAGGGTAATCCGTTCTCTGAATGCTTTTTTATTATACACTTGACTCCAAAGAAATAGACCTTTAAATGACATAACTTGGGTGAAAAAACAAAAAAGAATCTGAGATAATATAGTGATCTAGACATTTGACAGTTATGCTCAGTGCCCCCATTTAATGTTGATCAAAAACTCATTCTGCAATAAAGAGAAGGTTACAAGAGCGCTTAATTTGTCAGACCAGGTGGTGTAATGGATAGCATTGGTTGGACTCGGATACACACACTTCTGGGTTCAAACCATGCCCACCTACACATTTTTTCCACTATTAAGTGCAGACATAAATTGTCTATCTTCCACTAAAGTGCTGAGGTCACTGGCACTTCAAACACATTGGGCAGATATATTTACAGTATATCTGCTATTGGCAGATATATTTAAAATACACTGTGGAGCAGGTAAGCTCCATGAAAATAGACTCCACTCAAAACAAAAAATGGGGCTCATTGGAGTGTGTGTGTGTGTGTGTGTGTGTGTGTGTGTGTGTGTGTGTGTGTGTGTGTGTGTGTGTTTGTATACATACATATATATATATATATTTACATAATGCATATACAATGTGTGTGTGTGTGTATATAGGATGGAATCTCTCTGTAAGGACCACTTAAGAGACTGAAAAAATGTGGTCTTAATAAGAGAGTGCTCTTAATGGGGACCTAATTTAATTATGGATAAACAAAAATGGGTCTGTAAATTGGTCTTTATATAGAAATGGTCTCTCTTTATGGAGGTGGTCTTAACTGGAGATTCTAATATATATATATATATATATACCTTAGCTGTTCATACAAACTAATTTAAATAGTTCATGAACCTTGCCATATTCAAATAGCTTAGTTTTAGTGTAGAAGATGTCAATGAGAGTAGAGTGTAATGGGTCCTCAGGCAGACACATACAGTTGCTAATTGGTGGTATGCCTGACACCTGTCGGTGAAAACAGTTCAGTAGTCCGTCCAGTTTGTCCAGTTTGCAGTAACTTTACCTCCTTAATGGTGAGTCTGCGCTTTGCCAGTAACACCCTGTGGGCAGTCTGACCATTAAGCAAGTAGACGCCTGTGCAGAATGTTGTCTTGCAATTAGAGCAGTCGCTTATGCAGTTTCCTGTCCATCACATACATGCGTTGAAAAATTAATACTACATGTAATATGTACTGTGAGATTGTATGAGCATGCTTTGATGTCACAAGTTTTAGACACTAAAAGGCTGTAGCAGAGACTCAGGGGCAGCCCAGAAATGGTAATTTAGCATTTTACATATTTTTTGAATTCATCCAAAACTGTATACAATAATCTGATTTTCCTTTTTTTTCAGTAAGAAAATGAAAGTTTTGCCAGTTAAAGCAGATATGAAAACAGAGAAATCTGTTACAAATAGAACTACATGCTATACCTGTAGGAGAATCATTTTAACCTATGAGTCATGAACCACATTGAGGAAAGACAAAGAACGAATTAGCATCTGTCTGGAGCTGTCTTTATAATTCCTGTATAGTTTATGCTTGACAGTGTCCAGGTGACATGAGCACTGAAAAATACTTGGTATTAAAATCACAAGTGGGTCCAGTGCACTGGATGGAATATGCAATAATTGCTCCTGCAAGTTCATTCTTTTCATGTGTCCATCAGTAAAACACTTTCTTCGTGGAAAAAGAGTGCAGAGAGATTTTTGTGGTCATCTTTACTTCTCGATATTAGTTTTTAAGTAGTAATAGGAGCCACAAATACGCTGCTGTGGAATTCCCTTTTTGCCGGTCTTTGTTTCAGCTTTTACAGTTGCCAGTGCAGATGGTACTTGTAGCATGATCTGAGTCCAGGCACCTGTTTGCTACATTGGAAACCTGTTCCTTGTTAGGTAATGAGAGAATTGTAACGGTGTGCTCTAAGAGCTGATTGTTTTTCACAGCCAATACAGTGACCTTTGCTGGGAGTGTCTGGTTCATCTCTTTTACTGGTACTTGTGTACTGTATTGGAGTGAGTGCAGTAGCCTTTCAAGTGGTATCTGGTTTGTCTTGTCTGGTACCTATATATCAGTACCAGTTGTCTGGTGGTTGCTGCATGGTATCAGTCCTAGTTGTGTGATGGTACCTATGTATCAGTGCCAATTGTCTGGTATTTCTGGTACCTACACTCTAACTATCAATACCAGTTGTATGGTGGCACCTATGTATCAGTACCTATTGCCTGGTGGTACATATGTAATAGTGCCAGTTGTGAGGTTAAGACAAATTGGAAAGCATTCTGGGTCACTGTAACCTACATGTATATGGGGATGAGCATGCATCAACTTTTTGACTGCCTGTCTCAAGTCAGGAGTGAAATTTGTTACTTCACATTGGTATTGGAAGGTGAATGTTGATGCTTTGGTAACTGTGGAATCTCTTTGTTGTCATTGTTAGGTTTGGAATTTATTATTATGGGTCATGTTTTTCAGCGCTATTTTGCAGTGCTTGGTTTGGCAACCAGTTTGCCTTCTAATGGGACCTTGCATTGTACATCTAGTAATGAAAGTATACTGAAGTTGTGCACCGTCTATTCGTTGGATTAGTGTCCATAAACTACTTTTGTAATGGTGTGACCTATGTGCCCCAAAAATATATTTCCTCCTAAATATTTTTTTACACATTTATAAAAATGAATTCTAAAAAACAACCTGTGGATAAAAGCTTATATGAGCCTTCTAAGATGTTTTTACATCATGATAATGCACTGATATGATCATTTTCCATGTAATATTGCACAAATATCTGCTAAAGTACTTTTAACCAGTTATGACTTACCTGCAGGAAAACCCATTTCCCTGGTAACTAAACTTTGAACCCAATTTAACAAAAGTTTTTTTTTTTTTTTGGTACCTCAGAGTGAGGTAAACATAAAAAATGGTGTCTTTGCGACCTGTGTATCATATCAGTCTTTGTGACTGCATTACCAGATTTTTGTTGTAGCTGGTGATGGACTACTAAGAACCAGTTTCTTAGATCATTTCTGGATTTTTAAGAATTAAGTATTTACATGATGGTTTCAGTCCCATATTAACAGTAGTGACTCTTCACACAGGGTTACAAGACAAACCCAGGATAGAGTTGCAGACTTTGATGTGCTGCCTGCTGTGTGATATGATAATTAATCAGAGAAGACTTGTTACTCCCAGCAGGATATTGGGTTGAGGCCTTGTCCTTGTCCATAAGAGAGAGTACTATTCTTTGCTATCAGGGTTGTAGAGGCATCTGAGCATATCTCTCAAATCATCTCCATGATTATTGACAACTACTGAACAGGATTAGGAAGTCTTATGAGAATAAGCACCACACCTCAAGATGAGTTCCTTTCTGGCTCTCAAATTCTAGCGTGTTGTTAACAGCATGTATTTTGAGGTTATCTGAGTAGCACCCATTGGGAGGATGTTGCTGTAATGTACCAAAAAGGTTTGATGGCATCTTCATTAAATTTAGATGCAGCAAAGAACTTCTGTCCCTGGATGTTTGTGACTGTGGTGAATAAATAGGGCATGAGCTCAGTTTTGAATCATGCCCATACTGGGTCAAGACTTAGGTCCATTCAGTTTCCTGTTAGGTGCTCAGTGTGCAACCCACACCACAGAAGACTACCGACTTCAGGCAAGCTATTCTGTCTCATATATAATTCCCATTCAAATTGTTTTTCCTTTGCAGTAAAATGAAGGGAAGAAGCACTGAAACTTACAAGATTTGACCTCCAGTTAGATTCAGCTATTGTGAAGGGATAGGGTTAAATCCAGTTAAAAGTCTGAGAATCATCTTAATGTTACAGTGGGGTGGATGCCTCTTGTCCCGGGGCAGTCTGAGACAGCAGTCAACATGGGAAAGACTCTTGTAAAGATACAGGCATGGCCAGGAGGCTCTGATCTCATAACTCCCAAAATACAAACTCTCTTATTGCATATTTCAAAAGTAAAGTGATGTCCAGCTGCAGGACATGAGAAGACCAAAATAGCAGATCCTTCTCATTTATCCTCACACAGGTAAGAGGGTGAGTAAGGGGTTTCCCGTACTGGCATACTGGGGCTTTTTATTTACCATACTGGTGTACTGAAAGCCCTCTTATTTTACGTACTTTGTACTATCCAAAATTTTGAAAGATTTTTATTTTCCGTACTGGGTACTCTAGAAAAATAATTACCTGTACCAGCGTACTGAAACCCCCCTTACCCCCCTTCAGGTAAGTCAATGGCTTTTTTTTTGTATTGACAGAATCACAGTTAAATTCTTCAGCACCCTTTGTGACATGCAGCTTTTAAGAATTGCGAAGGGAAAACGAGAGGAAATTGTGGTGGCTGAAGATTGCTTGACTTACGGAGTAGCTCGGGGCCTGACCAGTGTCTGCTGAGACAGACAAACACAGTTATGAATAAATCATTCATTTAGGAAAGGAAAATAAAGCAGTCTTAGTAGGTAGGGCAAGGTGTCTGGTTTAATGATCCTGGTCCACTGCCGGCACTAAAACAAGGTGGGCCCAGGCACCACAACCTCACATGACCCCTGGATCTTGTCTTGTGCATTACATTCACTAAACACATTTTAGTTCAGAAATCATTGGCACATTTCCTGTCGAGGAAATCTAGAGTGTATGATCTGGTGTATGTATCAGGTACAATGACTACAGCACACAGGCAGTAATAACCTACACGTTTTATTGAAAAATGAAATATACATTTGGTGATTTCAGGAAGAGTATTTTTTTCTAAACTACAGGTACTCTCTTTTATTTACTGGTGTGAACTAGGAAAAAAGATTTGTATTTACAAGTCTTGAGATAAAGTACACTGAAATGAATTGGCCCTTGTTCTGCCCCCATATTCTAGTTATTCATGGACATGACCTGAACACAATTATCAGTTTGACCCTCAATCACCTTAAGCTTTCTTGACCATTATTGTGTACTGTTGTCATAAAACTTATGGTGTATGCTCAAGTTTTAATGACATCACTCAGTTCCTTTTTTTTTTGTGGACAAATCACACATTTTACTGCTGGCTTTTTGCATTATAAAATGGGTGAGTGGATAACCTTCTTGGTGACTGCACTGCTACCTGGTGGCCAGTGAGTTGAATGGTGCACAGATCAATCTCATGTTTATAGCAGTAAAAGGATCGTAGCGTAATGTACATAGGCATGTAAGCGTGATTGAAATTCTCTATTGCTCTTGAATGGGCTTTTCTACTTGAGGATGAAGACACTGAACTTGGTTCTCTCTCACAGAATGGCTGATTTGCTGTCCCCAGATGGTTCCAAACACAGCAGAGTCAATGCCATTGTCATGTTGGCTGCTGTTGTCAGAGGAAGGCAAGATTTTGGCCAACACTGTTGGAGCACGAAATTGCATTGAATAACCGAACTGGTTTTACTTTTCATCTGTACAGCTTGACTTTTCTGGCATGGACCTTTCATATAAAACATTATATCAGGTTCATGGCTCTTTACTTGGGGGTAAGGGGTGTCACTATGGGGGCTCCCTGTGGATGGCTAATTGATGCTGCCAGTCCGGCCTGTATTCATTGTTGTAATAGGACAAACAACTGGGGCTGAACTCCGATCGATAGAAGCAGCTCGCCAAGGTGTCGGGGGAAATTTTGTTGGCTGATCAGAGAAACAGATCCCCTTCCAGTCTTCGATCACCAAAATATGACAGATTAATCTTAATGTGTTCCTGCAATTTTTACACTTTGAGCCAGAGATCAGACTGTCCACAACTTGTATGTGGGGCAGTTCTGCTGAGTGTATCAGGGGGCCAAGAAGAAGGTTGAGCCAGCTGTGGTCTGTGTATGCTCCTTAATGTTTGTATATGATTAAGTTGGTTTTATCTGGAGCGAATTAAGTTCACACACCACACAAGATACGTTGTATTACAGACATGGTTGCAGTTACTCAACTCCTTAAAAATCCAGTTTGCTTAAAAATTCCTTGAACAACATTTGTTAAATGTGTGTGTTGAGATCTTACATTGATTGATCCTGGGGTTGGCATTCTGTACCTTGACAAAAATTGACTTCATTTGCAGGAAACTGAGACGTGAGTTTGCCATCACATGAGTTCATAATTTTAACAAAGATGAGCACAAATGCAAGTGATTAATTATAACGAGGCAGAATGAATATTTGGTTTTATAAAGGACTATCCTTGATTAATTGCAGCAAGAACAAATGAAGGAGTTTTCTGTCCAGAATGGAACTGTTTCCACATTAACATGGGCATTGTCTCTATTGAATATTGCTCATAGTGTTTAGCTGTTTATGTACACCTGGTGTGGTTAAAAGGTGGCTATATAACCTTTTGTTTCCATGCCATATCATCTTAAGTGAGTGTGAGGCTGAAAAAGCACTTCAGAATTATGCAAATGTACAAATTTTATTGTTTCCCACAATGTAATGCTGTAATGGATTTTTTTTAAAAAATGTTTTGCTCAATTTTGATGTTTGGCAGGGGTCTCATGAGGCTTCTGAACACAACTATTAGCTGTTTTCAGAGGAATTCAAGCTTGGTTACATGGGAGTCATGTCCAGAGTAGGTGGCTGTTTGAGCTGGTTTTCTGTGTAACAGCAGGCTGCATGATTTTGTCTACTGCTGCCCCCTATTGACATTCCTCTTTAGATATGTTTTAAATCTTTCAGGCAACAGCTTGAGGTTTTCTCACCATTTTGCTTTCCATTCCTAAATAAATGTGAAGAGAGATGTCCATCTTTGTGGAATGGTATTGAACTTGTTACAGTGTATACATTCCCATCATTTTGAAATGGATTCATAACATGCAGTATACTTGGATCTGATAACTGTATACCTCTAATAACAAAGTAAAATGACAACTTTAAAAAAGATCTTAACTAATTCATCAGTGAATTTTTTCAGTGCTATTTTTTTGAGAGTACCTGAACTAATTTAGAGACTGGAACGCAGGTTTTCTTTATCCTTTTTCACAAAAGGAAATTTAGAAACCTCTCCCAGTGCTTGATTTCCATTACCTTAACCTGAAATATAACCCAAATATTCACCAACAGCAGTTTTAGGTAGCATGAGTTATGCCAAATGCATGTACACAGAGTACATAAGTTACTGCATCTAGCATTTATATATGTCAACAAGGAAATATGGAAATAAAAAACAAACAAAAACACACACACACACACACACACACACACACACACACACACACACAAACAAACTAAGATGCGCTAGATCGTCTTGCTTGTTGTGGTGATCATGCACGCTTAATAGACAAAAAGTAGTCCTAAGAAAATCAATAGTGGGATACATATCAATTGAGAGGGGGCTGGCACGTAATTTGTTGTGGCATTGTGGGATATGACAGAATGTCGGCAGATTGGAGACTGGATCATCATGCTTCTATTGCCACAAGTAATTGACGCTATTGTTTGCTGGTCTGTGTAAATCACTACAATCTCTCTGAGGGAATCTGATTAATAATGCCTGGCCTTGTGAAGTGGAAACATCTTTATTTTTGTTGTAAAAGTAAATCAGGGTTTGACATCAATGATTCTTGCTGAGAAAATAAATGTCTGCTGTAACGTACAGTCTGCCAGACTGCCATGAAAATGACCATTATTGGTCATTTTAATACTAATGCAGTGCATATGTTGTTACATTACGACCACATCATTTCAATCCAATGTACTATAAATGCAGGCTAAAGTTTGTGTTGCTCAAGACTGGGAAAATTTGAAAACCTGAATCATGCTGGACATTGGATGTGGCTGTATGTTGCATGCACGTTCTAGGTGTTAACCATAATGGGGGCATGAGGGGACCCCCCACCCCCACATTTTTTGTTTTTCTCAACGCAAGCAAAATCCTGCAATTTGGTGCATTCTGTGGTCAACTTATGACTTGCATGTACCCTGCAATTTGGTGCATTCTGTGGTCAACTTATGACTTACCGAGTGTGGGTATGCAGTGTCATAAGCAGACAGATGCAAATGACAGCCGAGGCTGGGTTTTGCTGTATGTACATGTATTCCTTGCCATCATATCAAAGCCAGAACAGGTCTGGATTATTCATTGCTCATGAAAAAGTGATTCACATTTATGATGACAAGCATAACCTAAGCCTGTGCACTTGCACTTGCAGCAACACACATTCACTTACTCTCTTTTCCCTTCCCCCCCCCCCCCCCCCCAGCTTTTGTCAATCCAGGACACACAGGACAGCGTCCCAAATGAGGGACTGTCTTGGAAGATGCAGGATGGTTGGTGGTCATGGCTCCAGGGCATTTGATGCTTCAGTGTAGAGCCTGCATGTTTGCCACTAAAATTTAGCAAATAATGAGTCTGTTTCCAGAATATTTCAGTAACACCTGCAGAGCTTGCTGGTAAATCAAGCTTCCTGGCTTTTGACTCCTTAATTAGACTGTCACTAAAAACATACCAGGCATAAGAGACAACTAAGTACTCAACTGTAAATGCTTCATTCATTGAATCTCTAGTCACCAGATGGCACCACTCACCAGAGCTTCCTGTTCAGATGTTTAAAACAGCAGCAGGAGCCACATGCAGCCACTACAGCTAGATGGACGATTCACAAGGTTTCCCCTGAGTGTACCCCATTGTCATATAATTCAGTCACTCCCATGCTGTGCCTATATATACCTTTAAATGCAATCAGGTAGACAAGACAGTTTGTGGGGTTTTGTGTTCATGACTTAGACTACACAGAATTGTCGGTGACAATTAACAGTCAGAAAGAGGAAAGAGGGAGCACAGTTGCATCCAGAATAGAATAATGACATCATAGCCAATGTCAACATCCCAAGTTTCTGCATAATTTGTGGTATTGTGGTTCTCTGTTAAGTGAATATATGCAGAATTCCTGTGTTTATTGAAAGTCCTGGAATTCATATTTCATTCATTATATGTCTGGTTGGTGAAACCTGTGGAATTAATCTCAGTGTTTATGTCAAACTGGTGAAATCATGGATATTCTTTTCAGATTTACTTGCTTTTGAAGATCTCATGAGTTCTTGCTCAGTCCTTTCAAGCCTTTGAACATTGTGTTTGAGCTAGAAATTCATTTAAATACAACTACATTAGTAGTCATAGCCCCACTTATTTCAAGTTTTAGTGCCTTGTTACTTGTCTTTCTTGCATATTTTTAATTTGGGGAATTTGTCTCAAGCCAATATTAAAGCGCTTGTAGTTGAGAGTGCTTGAGATAATATGTGAGCCATCATATGAGTTGGAGTGCACTTATCATACTTATGTATGATGTGAGCCAAATGTGGATACACTCTTTTTTAAGACTATAAGACCTGCATGGTTGCATGACCCTACAGATTTGTGGGGACAGCACCACTTGCTGATCTCTGTGAGATGGAGATATTATGATGATGAAGCATGGGATTCAGCATCCTGTAAACCCATGGGAAATCTGCAGACCAGTAAATAGTTCAGTTAGCTCTGTCAGCACACCTGTTTAAAACTCACTGTAAAGATGAGCACCTGTTCTTATGCTGCATACTACTATGAAACAATTGGGGTACAGTTTCCCATATGTGCACAAGAAGTGTCCAACTTGCTTGTTAACTGCAAATGTGTAAATCTTGCAGCCTGTTTCACCTCTAACATATCATTAAGCATACTCAGTAAAGCATTCCAATTCAAATAGAGTCAGCCAAAACAGCTTTTCACGGGGTTTACTGCAAGTCTGCAGTTGAAGACATTGATCCCAGATATATACGGGTAATTAGGAGAAAAAGATTCCACATCCCATTTAGGTTGTGTTACCCTTGTGAATATTATAAAATGTTGAATTGAACAGTCACAAAATAGACGATCAATTTGCTTTCTCCTAAGAATTAAAGAACAAAAACAGATTAATACCTCTTAAATTTGGCTCCCTCAGAATGTAGAACAGAATCTGTGTCATGAACCTGAATTCAGTTTATTGCGTCAAAGCTAACTGTGTACCCGCTACTACTTGAGCAGTTGAGTTACCACATATCATGTATGATGCACTGACCTGTTTTTCCTGTTGTGAAACTCCTATGAATTGGAAATGATGTTTAAGACAAAGGCTTATTGGATTGAGTAGCTAAATTACAGTTTGAGACAGTTGATGATCAAGGTTTTTCTTCAGAAGCATGCTGGATTTTATGCAAAATAGTAGGATTGATTGTGTGAGGTTTCCATTTAAAACAAAAGAATTAGAATTGGTCCTGTCTGATCTTGTAAAATGATCTAAGAGAAGTCAGCACACACCACACAAGTCCACACCACCATCTGCTTAATATTTGGACCTGTCCCAGCCCAAGGGCAAAATGTGCTGTTTCTAAGGAGGATTATGTGTTCTTTACTGAAAATTCAGCCCCACACATCTCTGTTGTTCCAGGGAATTTAACTTATTTATGTGGGATGGGCATAAATTTTGTTCATCCCCAATGCAGTTTTGCTGAATTTACTTGTTGTTTGTTTGTTATTAAATGGTTTTTGTATGAGGCAGTTTCCAAGAGTCATGGCAGACAGAATTGCTTGCCCTCCCAGACTTAATTGGATCAGCTGTTTATTTCCAAACAATATCAAAACAGATCAGATTAAGAATCTAGGCCATTACACATTAATGACTTGGCCTTCTCTGCATTTAAGGACACAAAATGTTTGTTTAAAATTTTAAATAAGCTAAATTGTAACAATTAAAATGTAGTACATGTATGCAGTAATTAAGTATAATAAGAGTAACAAACATACAAAATATTACAATGTTTTAATGAGAATAGTTCCTCTGTTACAAAACAAAGGTGGCACATTGCTGTTTTTACCTTTTTCCTCCTGTCTTCTCAAAAATGGTGGGTAGATCTTATTCATTTTCTGTCAAAGTGATCCCTAGCACCAAAACTTATTCCTGACACGCTGGGGAACAATATATCATTTTTCAGCCTGCCAGTTTGCCACACTTATAGGTATGAAGAGGAACTGTCATAGTGGCTGTGTGGGTACCAGTACAGTACAAAAGTTGCCATAAACAGTTATTTCTGAAGGCCTGAAAGTAGGCCAGTAAGCACTTTCATCAGAAGCATCAGTTGTGATTGTAAACCCAGACATTTCACCAGAGGGACTAGAAAATTGGGGGGAAAAAGGGTGGCTTTCAACATTTCCACTGTGAAGTAAGATTAATTCACAGCTTTCTGGATAAGTGTCCAAGGCAGTATACAATTCTGGGCAATTTTAATTGGTTTATCAGGAATTGATAATTAGGAAATTAAAATGCCTTTCTGCTGTGGGTACATGCAATGTGTTATGAACACCTGGATATTAGGAACCTAATGCTCATTCCATTTCATGCATTTTTCCCCATTAACCTATTCCTGGTCAGAGTACATGTATAACTGAGTTGATAGCTTTCTTTGGTGCTACATGTATAACTGAGTTAATAGCTTTCTTTTGTGCTACATGTATAACTGAGTTAATAGCTTTCTTTGGTGCTACATGTATAACTGAGTTGATAGCTTTCTTTGGTGCTACATGTATAACTGAGTTGATAGCTTTTTTTGGTGCTACATGTATAACTGAGTTAATAGCTTTCTTTGGTGCTACATGTATAACTGAGTTAATAGCTTTCTTTGGTGCTACATGTATAACTGAGTTAATAGCTTTCTTTGGTGCTACATGTATAACTGAGTTGATAGCTTTCTTTGGTGCTACATGTATAACTGAGTTGATAGCTTTTTTTGGTGCTACATGTATAACTGAGTTAATAGCTTTCTTTGGTGCTACATGTATAACTGAGTTGATAGCTTTTTTTGGTGCTACATGTATAACTGAGTTAATAGCTTTCTTTGGTGCTACATGTATAACTGAGTTAATAGCTTTCTTTGGTGCTACATGTATAACTGAGTTGATAGCTTTTTTTGGTGCTACATGTATAACTGAGTTAATAGCTTTCTTTGGTGCTACATGTATAACTGAGTTAATAGCTTTCTTTGGTGCTACATGTATAACTGAGTTAATAGCTTTCTTTGGTGCTACATGTATAACTGAGTTAATAGCTTTCTTTGGTGCTACATGTATAACTGAGTTAATAGCTTTCTTTGGTGCTACATGTATAACTGAGTTAATAGCTTTCTTTGGTGCTACATGTATAACTGAGTTAATAGCTTTCTTTGGTGCTACATGTATAACTGAGTTAATAGCTTTCTTTGGTGCTACATGTATAACTGAGTTAATAGCTTTCTTTGGTGCTACATGTATAACTGAGTTAATAGCTTTCTTTGGTGCTACATGTATAACTGAGTTAATAGCTTTCTTTGGTGCTCCATGTATAACTGAGTTAATAGCTTTCTTTGCTGCTGATTTGGGTGCACTACAAGAAAAGGTATTGACCTAGGGTGTACCATCATGAATGCCAAGGCAGTGCAGTGTGCTCAAGTCACTGAAAGGTCCTTCCTTGTTTTGAGAGGATGACAACAGCAAAATACATGTTTGCAGCATATATCAGCAGAAATACAAGTGTATAAGTATGTATTTCAATGAGGATCACTTCTAAAACCAGCTTGTGTCTGCAAGAAATGGAATGCAGAGTTAAGGAATGTTCGATGCATGTTTATAATGACCACAACTTTAGAAAATGATGGTAAACGTTATGTTTCAAGCCAAGAAGTCTTAAACTGAAGAGCTTGTCCATGGATGCTTAATAATATCATTCCAGCCTATAAAGGCCATAAATTGCAACAGAGAATCTAAAATTAATTCCTTTTTTGTAGTTCCCAAGGAATACTTGGAAGCAGGAGACATGCTGTTATTTTTGTTGTGTAAAGGGATACAACTGGTAGCCCAAGACTATAATTAAAAGTGCTGTTTTGAAGGGAACCTGTGTTGATTAATCTCCCTTAAAGGAGTGGAAAGGTTCTATTTAACGCGAAGAGAAACTTTAAAAAAAACTATGTGTGATCTGGGACTAGCACTGGTTGACTCCGATGAGATCAGCTGTGGAATCAAGGTTATGTTTCCTGGGCCCTGTATAAATGCCATGGATTTGTGCATTGTTCACTAGACATCTGCTACATATATGTATGATAATGCAACTTGAACTCGTGCAGCTGTGCACAATTGATATCTATTGCATACATACATAGGTATCTGCATGCTTATAAATGCAGCAGTCAGTCTAGTAGACGTTAATTGGCTTAATTTTTGTGGCCTGATATTGATATTCTTATGACTACAGTAGGCCCACTTTTGAAAGACCACCTGCCTTTTGTGACCATTTTCAATGTGCAAAAGCACCATTGAGAAATTCCCCATTTCAGGTAAGTAAAACCCACCTATTTTGTACACGATTGGTAAATTATTTGGTCAAAACCAGTTTACAAATCCAAACAATGTTGATAATACAATAGATAAGTAAGCAAATGACTGGAAGATAGAATGGGGTCAAAAAGTGTACATACAATCACTTTTGAATCTAAATTATGGAAGAGAATTCAAAGTAGTGGTTAATTGTTAGTTAGGCAGCACAAGAGGCGAACCCCTTTGGGAGACCACCTGCTTTATGTGACCACTTCCTGGATGACACTAGGGATGGTCTCTCAAGGGAGGGATTACTGGACCTACATTTTTGTACTTTGTATCTGTTTCCCTGTATAAATCATTAAGTGTCCTTGAGGTCAAGCGGACATGTCGGCAAATGTACCGATGGTGCTCTGTTTAGGATGCCTCCTAGTTCACCAAGCCCTACTTGCTGGGTTATGTGAAAGGGCACCTGTATTGTTGGGCTGTATTTTGTCATTGCCGTGGCAACATACATAAGCATTACCTCTGCCACTAGCTAAACATCAATCAGTAGGTACATGTGATGTGGTTGGTGTACATTTTATCCCCTGAGAATATGACAGATGGTGCACTCTGAAGACAACTTAAGATCCAGCTGCAGATTGGGGATAAATTTGCTAAGATGAGGCTCAGGGTATTGGTGAGAGGGGGAAGAGATTTGTGGAAGTAGAAAATCACTGCATTACATATGAAGAAATGAAATAGAATGGGAAGGCAGCTAAGTGTCACAAAATGAAGCAATGAAATCCATTGATGAAAAGGGAAAGGTGAAATATAATTCACAGAAGAGTGGGGGATTCAATGTAAAAAAAAAATAATAATAATAAGTAAGAAAGGGAAAAAAACCCAGATGTTGTTGCCCCTGCATTGCATCATCTGTAGCATTCCTACTCGCATATTTTTTTATTATATTGCTGTAAAATGACTGACAGTGCTGAGTCTCTTTGGAAATGTTCTGCCTCGATGAACCATGTTGCCTGTAGATGGCACTGTTTGTAATGTCCACTTATTGCAGGTAGAGACACATGGGGCAATAAATAAGTCTAACTTTATTCCTTGGTCAGAAAATGTCATGTGACAGGAAGTAGGTGTTGCCACCATGCAGATCAGCACATGTGATGTGTTCCTATAATTATGTCCCACTCCTACTGGAGGAGGGGCAAAAAGTAATCGTATTTTCCGTCCGTGCATGTGTCCGTCCATCCACTATTTGTGTCTGGGCTTTAATTCGCTAGTCCTTAAATTTAGATTAATGAAGCTTTACACACAGGTGCATCTGGACATAAGGGTGTGTCATGTACCAAAATTAAGTCACTAGGCCAAGTATCTGGGTCACAGTGACATATCATTGTAAAATTGTGGCCAGGCTATAATTCCTTTACTATGTAACTTAGTTTCATGAAACTTTGCACACACATATATTTTGACCTAAAGGTATGTCATGAAACAAAACCAGGTAGCTAGGTCAAGTATCTGGGTCAGTGTGATACAATCATGTAAAACTACATTATACTTCATGTCTGGGCTGTAATTCTGTCGTCCTTCAAATTAGATTAATGAAACTTTACACACAGGTGCATCTGGACATAAGGGTGTGCCATGTACCGAAAGTAGGTCACCAGGTCAAGTGTCTGGGTCACAGTGACATATCCTTGTAAAATTGTGTCCGGGATATAATATCTTTTATTTGTTACTTAGTTTCATGAAACTTAACACACGCACATATCTTGACCTAAAGGTGTGTTATGAAACAAAACTAGGTCACTAGGTTAATTATCTTGGTAAATGTGATACAATCATGTAAAACTACATCACACTTCATATCCAGGCTGTGATTTCTGTCGTCCTTTGACTTGTAATCATGCACCTTTACACACCTATGTTGTTGGACACAAGGGTGTGTCATGCATGAAAATAGGTCACTGGGTCAAATATCTGGGTCACAGTGATAGCCTATTTTTATGGACTACAGTCATTCCAAAATGAGACCTGTGATTAGCAAGGTTATGAATGCGGCGAGGTGGGCATGGATCCAGCAATCTCTGATTGCATTTGAATTGTGAATATATTTTGTGCAAATGGTTTGAACGAGAATTACGGTAGCACTTTAGAATGATAATACATGTAACTTCCACAGTCTACAAACTTTCCTGAAGATCTGCATCAGATGCTGTATCGTGTCCATCTTACAGTCGTGTCCATCTCACAGTCCATCTTACTCTGTCCATGATGGAAAGATAAAAGTAAATATTAAAGTTAAAGCGTCATTCCTGTGCATTTTGAGTGCTTCAGTGTGCAAAATATGGCTGGGTAAAACACTGTGAATAATTTTTAAGAGGATAAACAGGCTTAAGATGTATACAACTGGGATTTTGTTTCACATGTATGTTAAGATAAATGTCTAAAGTTCTGTTGTCATATGCTTTTAGCACCAGGACGTGTACATACAGGGACAGAGAGACACTGACAGACTGCAGAACAGCAAGTCATATTAGTGACTCTGGGACTCGCAAGCATTGGTATGTACATTTACTCTACACACCTGTTATGACCACTTCTTTTCAGGCCTGGACAACTTAAAATATGGTGCAACACATGAATGGACTGTGCTGAAAAAAATCTAACCCTTTATGTTTGTGTAATCCATTTTGACAGTGCTGTATGTCTTGTCGCCAAAAGTTGCATGAAGGGTAAATGGCTTAGGCCACCACTAAAATGCACACCCTTAACATGAACAAACCTCTGGGTTATGCAGGTGTGATTTTTTTTGTACCCGTGTCCCAGCTGAACAGATTGAGGCAATTGCCTCTGTGTATCACTACTTGCCTTAAAGTCTATCCTGACTCTTTCCAGGTCAAATTAAGACTTGAGTGAACAGCTTTCCTTGTTGTGCTTTCCAGGGTGCAATTCTAGAGTATTTTGAAGAAAGTTGTAGATGCAGGGCATTTGATTCTGTAGAATATTTTGTACAAGCTTCATAAAAAAATCTCTCATAGAACAAATCAAATTTAAGAAATATAAGTGGACATTTTTTTGCACAGCTGAGGGCTTTGTGAAATTTTGAGCAGGAAAGAGTTACGGGACAGCATGCCCACCACCGAAAGATTGAACTAGAAATTTGGCACTGTTTTTTGCATGTGAATAAAAAAAATTACTGGGGGCTGAACGAAGGATAAGAACCCACTTTACACAATGCATGCAAGTCCCCATTCAGTTTTGTTCAGTCTTTTGTTAGCATTGTACGGAGAGAAACCACAACTTGTGTCGGCTATGTTACAGCCTTTTTTTTAAAATATGAAGCTGTTAATCATTAATGCATGTAATGAGGAATATAAAATTGCACATTTCATGCCACATCAGTCACGTGTGTTCCTGCATCAGCCTCAGCTTTGTATGCTGACCAGATTGCTGGTGCCTGTACAGGTACATTCCTGTGTCTAACTCCTTGAATATGTTTTCTGAGGTCTCAGTGCAAAATAATCATAATATTATTTATCTGTCGGACTATATATGTAGTCCCCATGAGAAATGTAGTAATTGAATCCCTTGTGGTCAATAATTGGATTCCACCTATCGAGCCTGTCACATCGTAAAAGGGTAATTAAATGACAGTGGTATTTGTTATTGTTGTATGTAAAGACTAATTAGAGCACTCATCATGGGTATTGTTTGTTTTAATGCAGGGATGATGTTATTTTATCGCAGATGAACACCAGTACTTGCATATTATTGTTTGAATTTTGCCATGAAATTGAGGATACTACAAGGACAAAGATCATAACGGCTGCCTATCTTAGGAATTGATCGGAAAACTAATATAGAAATGTAAGTCATGGCTGTACGAAAGTGAGTGATGTAGGTCTTCCATACAATGAAAAAACTGGGTGATTTTATGGTGACTGTGTTTCTAACCAGAATGTATACTGTTGTACCTATCACCATGGTGCTACACATACCACTGAAAAGCCCAGAGCATCCTTTCTGTGCGTCAAACTGCCCCGTATTGGCTGAAAAAAAAATTGTCCAGCTAATCCCTGAAAGAGCTGGTATTTTTAAAATAGAAGTGTACGATTAATGTGTGGGTTGTTCAATCTTTCCAACATAATAAAGTACCAGTTAAAGTTCTTGATAGACAGCAAGGAAAATAAGCAGACTACTTGGAAACAGGGCACCCATGAAAATGAATATACATGTATTATGATGCTTGTATCGGAAGCAGACATGTTATTGCAATAAGGATCACATGTCATTTTTTTTCTTTTGTGTAAATTGATCTGAAAACTAATATAGAAATGTAAGTCATGTAATTTTAACTAACCTTGTGCTGATCACTTTATGTAAATGATCAAAAGAGAGGAAAATATACATGTGGACCACATGATAAAGTCATAGCCCCTACATGCACATGACAGGAGCATGTCATGGCAGATTAAAACATATGCTCTAATTGTATGAGGGACTTTTATTCTTTGCCTATTGCACATCATACCAGCTTGCCAGTATTGAGGCAATGTACATGTACAGCTGGAATGACATCTGAGCCACTCACTCTGTCCCGTTTACAAGTTCAAGCTTGGTAGTTGTAAGTTGGGGTGGGGGGGGGGGTTGCACTTTTCTTACAGCTGCAGGTGATGGGATTAGAGACAGTTTTACAGCCCATAAGATAGTGGACTGAAGGATACCATCCGTTGCCTCATGCAATAAAATAAAACATTACCTGCATGGGGAACATTTCCATGGCTTCTTTGGGAACAGTTCAGATTGAGATCCCACTACAAATTAGAAATGTTGGGATTGTGCTGATTTTCGGTGAACTTCTGTTTGGTGTGTTGGGATCATCATGATGTTGGGGTCACACTGGTTTTTGCTGGGTAAAAACTTTGCTATTTTTTGAATGTCGGGTTTTTGCTGGGTATGCTGGATTTTGCTGGATGAGCAAGTTGGGTTTTTGCTGGATATGAAGGATCATGTCAGGATCATGCTGGTTTTAGCCAGATAAAAAATTTTAGTAAATTATTTGATGCTGGTCAGAAAGACAACAGTCTCTCATTGGATCTTAACAATAAAACAAAGTTAATGCTGGAGAATGTTGGGCATCTAACCCATGATGCTTTGCAATCCTTCCCATCACATTGAGTTTTGAATTTTAAAACAGCCATATTGCAACAAGTAAATGTGTGATTTCAGAAGTCAAGTTGAGGAATTTAGATACTTGTCAGACATTCAGGACAAACCAGGCCAAACCAGTGTGTTGGCAATCATACAAGTAAGCTTTTTATTACATTATTTGGTACACACATATTCTAATTTATTGGCTATTGTATATTTTCTCTTCTGCATAGTAAAAGGCTGCAGACTAGGGATAGAGGAAATGGAGGCTTGTATAAATTGGAACTATTTTTTAGAGTGTTTGCTGGGTAGACGCCGCTGGATAAAGGCCCAGTGGAATCAAGCAAGATCCCAACATACACAGTCTTCTGGGTCAAAGCCTGGAAGATTCCAGCAAGATCACAGCATACACAGTCTGCAGGGTCAGAGCCCAAGAAGGATCCCAACATGTAGGGATTGGGCTTAATCCCAGCATTAATCTGTGGTGAGTTTGACAAAGTCCAGCAAAACCCAGCCCTTTTTACTCAGGGAGATCCTGGCATATGGTGCCCAGGATCACCCAGGAAACCCAGTAAAAGCCAGCAAGATCCCAACATTTTGGTTTTGTGAGGGGAATACAGATGTTGTTAAGAACAGCCATACCTGTATGCCAGGGAAATCACACATTGGATATGTTCGTCAGCTGTATTTGCTTCAATAGGAGAGGTCACAATTGGCAATTTTATGTGCATCCAGTTGAATACACAACCCAATACACAAAATTCTTGCAAGCCAGAGTTAGCCCATTTGATTGTATTATAATACCACCTTCAATAAACTGCTAACTTTTGACTCTAATGGAATAAGATTATCAGAATAATTTAAGTTGTACACATAGAATTACTGTAAAAAAAAAAAAAGGTGTTTCTATATGCAATGGTTTTTACCCTCGGCAAAGAAAGTGCCGGAGGGTATTGTCGTCCCATGCATCATTCATCCTTCCATCTGTCTGCTGTCCAGTCAACATTACTGCAATGTATAAAAAAAAATATTCACTGTAGGTGTACCAAATTTTTGTCACATAAGGACTTTATGATGGACCAGGTTCCTATTGAAAACCAGCTTCCTCTTATCATTTTAAAACTTTTTATGAAACTTTTAATGTATGGCATCAACCCTGACGATGTTTAACTGCGATATCTCAAAAAATATTGACCATAGCTTTACCAAATTTTTGTCAGAGACATATCTTATGAGGGACCAGTTCCTATTTAAAACCAGCTTCCTCTGATTTATTTCAAAGCCTTCTGAGTGGCTTCAACCCAGACGATGTTACCCAATATCTAAAAAATTATTGGCCATAACTTTCCCAAATTTTTGTCAGAGATGCATCTTATGATTGACCAGGTTCCTAGTAAAAACTAGCTTCATCTTTGTATTTATAAAGTTTTTATGAAACTTTAAAGTATTTATCTTTTAGGCCATCTGAGTGGTGCCCAAGGGGACGACGTTACCATAACATCTCAAGAAGGATCCAATGCAGCTTTCCCAAATTTTTTTCAGAGAGGCACATTATAGTGGACCACATTCCTATTGAAAAAAACAGCTTTTTCTTTTTATATTTAAACTTGTTATGAAACTTTTGAAGAGTTTATTTGATGGCTGACTGAGTGACACACAGTACAGTGGTCTCTGTCACCAGAGCTTGCCCCCAAAACATATACAAAAGTGCTCCTTCATTTCATAGGCAACAATATGGAAATTGTATGTAAGATATTCTACTGCGAAGTCTCAAAAAAAAGGGCATAATTGAGGCAAAAAAAATTGTGAGCATTGAGGGTAATGCGTTCTCTGAACGCTATTTTTAATTATTAAGTTACAAATTACAATGGAATATTATGGGAATACACAACTCTGGCCATTCTGAGTGAAGTGCCCTCTGCAGGAAGAATACAGCATTTTTCCTTTGTTTGTCTTCACAGTTGTAGGTCAAAGTAATCTGGTTATACCGTAAGCTTTACAGTACCACTGTGACGGCCTCATGGATGAAAGGATAGAAAACATATCTTCTGTAAAAACGTAAAATGCTTTATCTGGTAAAGTTCAAATGGTGCAAATGAAATAGCCCATACATTTGAAGGATTAGAAACCTGGGAAGGAATTAATCATAAGCCATCAAACTGTTAGACAAAGAAAAGGCTTTCATTGCCCAAAACTTTTTCTAGCTCTGCTGACCTAAGGTCACAGGGCTTTTAGCATCGCTCATGTCCATCAATCCATCCGTGAACTTTTTGGTTGTGATCATGATAACTTTTAAAGTTTTGATGTTAGCCCAATATAAATTTCAGGACGTACAGGCCGGGTGTATAACAATCTAGGTCCCT
Organism: Hermodice carunculata; assembly: GCA_964020975.1. NCBI lineage: Eukaryota > Metazoa > Annelida > Polychaeta > Eunicida > Amphinomidae > Hermodice > Hermodice carunculata. Next base: position 50,317,346 of record OZ026614.1, on the reverse strand, counting down.
TTCGATATGGGTGGTGCCGCCTACAATATTATGTAATATAGGGGTCAAAATGTGAAAATCTTGTGAACACTCTAGCATCTTTAATTTCTGGTGGATCTTCAGAAAAGTTGGTGGGAATGTGCAGGAGGTCAAAGTCTAAGATAGTAATGATACTAGTGGTGCCACCTATAATCTGACAGAAATTATGAGCCAAAATGTGTATTAAGATATAAAATTCTATGTTTTGAAAAGTAATTGGGTTAGGCTTGCCAAATTTATAGGATATATAGACCAAGTCCAATGCAAGAATGTTATATAATATCAGTGACCTTGACCTATTTTTGTGAGGTCACCATGCCTGTAAAGTTGAAAGAGGTGATTTTGTAATTGCAGGGTGTAGCTTGGACATCAATAGCAAAAAGAATATGAGCTTCCACATCAAATTGCAATTGGCTACTTTGTGAATAAAACTGTACTTGGTGACTAACTTTTTTGGTCGCTGTGACCCATTTATTATGGAGTTTGGGGCTTGTCCATTTATTGTTTTTCTTCAATAAGTCGAAAAGTTATTACCCAATTTGAACACACAGACCATGTATGGAAAACTGCATGTGAGACTCATATTTTGAACACTAACATGTTTTTAATCTGAGTTGAAGGTCAAGGTCAAATGACCAGTTTTAATATAGGGGTCATTTCATGAATGCTGTGAACCCCACAATTTTTGAGGTAGGTTCATATCATGTTAAAAAGTTATGAAATGTATGAAAATCTTCGTCTACATCAATGTTGGTGGCGCCGTCTATAGTATTATGTAATATATAGGTCAAAATGTGAAAATGTTGTGACTGTAATACTGTCCATATTTTTCAAGTCAGCCCAATATAACTTTCAACACTTGTAGGGTGTATGAAAATCTAGATCCCTTTTGACATTGGTGGTGCCACCTACAATGTTATGCAATATAGGGGTCAAAATGTGAAAATCTTATAAACACTCGAGCATCTTTAATATGTGGGGGATTTTCACGGAATTTGGTGGGATTTGTAAGGAAGGCCAAAATCTAAGTTCCTAATGATACTAGTGGCGCCACCATATAATTATATGGAAGTTATGAACCAAAATGTGTTTTTAAGATATAAAATTCCATATTTGGAAAAGTAAATAGATTAGACTTGGCAAATTTGTAGGATAGATAGACTATGTCCAGTGCTAGAATGTTATGTAGTATCAGTGACCTTGACCTATTTTGTGAGGTTACTATGCCTATAAAGTTGAGAGAAGTGATTTTGCAATTGCATCGTGTACGTTGGACATCAATGGCAATGTCAGGACAGTACCAGGCCCATGGGCCTCTTATATTACATAATCTGGGAGACCTTGATCTTCTGTCTTAAGGCCACTGAGGACATAAAATGAAAGACTCACTGATTGTTGTCTTGGCACATTCAACAATATCCATCACAGGAATTGCACAAGTGAACTATGAAGACCTGTGGAGCAAAGTGCCATCTGGTGGACAAATGAGACACTAAAATCACATAAGCTTTATATGTTCAGAAGCCACTTGAGGACTGGCAACTTTGAAATGAAGATGTAGGTGCAATATAGCCACGGTGCTAGCAGAGCATTAGGCCCCTGGGCCTCTTCTTTGTTTAATCTGGTGCCAATTGTGTCAAAAGTAGTAACTGGACAAATGGTGAATCTGTGAGACTCTAAAAAATTGTGGCAACGAGGCAATAGAGGATCCCTGAATCTGCCTGGTTAGCATGCTCTAAAAATAGATATTCATGACAGTGTAAAATTAATTTTACCAAGGATGGCAGAGTAGTCCAGTGATCATCCCGACTATCAAGTCGTTGAGGAAATTAGTTTAAGGAACTGTGCAGAAGATTGTTTTCCGTTAGCAGACCTGAGAATTGTGTCATCTATTTGTTATTGATGCTTGACCATGGTTAGGGTGTGAATTGATTACATTGGTTGCAGTGGATAAGTTGGTAACAGTAACCACACGACGTATAGATTACTCTCGCATCAGGAACAAGTGCAATAATGAGTTTATTTTGTGGATGTGTACCAAGAGGTCAGTTTTAGGTGGTTTGTCAAAAATATTAAGCATCCACTTTATAGTGGGATACACATGTGTGTGTGTGCACGCAAGGCTTGGTCACTAAAATTGAAGATCGATTGTTATGTCAGGCTGGACAATTTGCCAGAGAGTGCTGGGAAACCAGCTCACTGCTCATATTGGAGCAAAAAATATGATTTGCAGCGAGATTTAAGGAACGTTGCAGGTAAAAGCTGGAGAGACATTTGCAGAGATGCTGAGTCTCACCTCAGCATCACTCATTATCTTCTGTACCTATTGATTTTTGAACCAAGTCCTACTTGTCAGCTTTGTGCCTGACCAGTAATACAGGCAGCGTCCCACCAGGCAGAGGCAGGTCCACAGTAGCAAGTACATGTTACCATGATAACATCGGCTCTGGCTACGTCCCTCGCATTCACCGTACTTCACCGGCGGTATTGGAGGATATTGGGAAATATTAGAGGATGTGCCGCAGGGATAAGATGCTTGGTGATCTGTTATTGAGATAGGGATGAACAGGGAAGATCCACCATTTAAATAATGGCTCAAGCCGAACAGGTAAAGATAAAGGCACATGAACAACTGAAAATTAGGCGCAGCTGAAGCTCTATACACGGCTTCCGTTATCGAGTACAGTTGGCAAGGAGAATGATGAACTCCGTTGCTGTTAAAGATGGCCCTCTGTGGGACATAATGACCAAGTGGATATTGGTGTTCCTGTGGTGGTGGTTCTACTAAGCCAATTTTGCCCTGGTGCTGCAGTAAAGGTGACATGGTCCTTCCTGCGCCAGGCATAATAGCCTGCCGGTGAAGGAGAGCGCAGTCTGTACTCGGTGAATGAGCAGAACTTGCGTATTGTCTCAACAAGAGGTGAGTGCCACTGCATGCAACATAAAGACAATTTTGAAACACCTGCTGGGAGAATCTTGCTAGAAGAGCACGTCTTGCATCTAACCTACAGTTGTATATTACCTTAGTGGGAGGGCATATGGTTTGCCCAATCCAGGCACTCTCCTGCCTACATCATTATGTGGCATCCGTGGGCTTCTGGCACTTAAAGTATGATTGTCTATATATCATTATATATTGCTGGGAAAGCATCTGCAGATACAACATTGTGACCCAAGCTTGGCAATAACCTTGATTTTTTTTCCTTTTGAAAGCAGAATGATGCTATAAATCTTCCATTTTCAGCTGACCAGAAGCTCTGAATGGAATTAGTATGATTGCCTGATCAGGCCAGCCTTGAATGTTAATCTGAATCAGCCTCATGGATATAAATTAAGAGCTTCTAATACTTCTATGAACATTCAGTAAATCTGAATTTGTAAGTTGAATATAGAAACTAGCAGATGTGGCTTGAGGACTGATAATGTGTAGACTTGTGAGACTTCTGGCTGTCTTCATACATGGAGGAGGGACATTATGGTAGTCTATTGGAATATATCTTCTTCTTCTCTTTTTTTTTTTTTTTTTTTTTGCAAAATTTGGTGTTTGTATAGTAGCTGAGAAATAGTTTGAAAAGGAACTTTTAAATTTTACTAGATAAAATGTTTGCATACAGCATAATTGGGTTGTATTGTATTTGGCTTAAGACCTTGACTCGATATGAAAAAAAAGAAAGAAAAAAATGGAAGTGTGGTTGTGCACCTGAGCATATGTAGCATGCATGAAACTACATGCAAATAGGTGTCACCCAAAGGCAAACTCCTAGGTCAACAGAGGTCATTAAAGTAGGTTCCACAGACTCGTTGTGGAGTCACTGCCACATAGAGGCTATCACTGTCCATGCATATAGTCCTTTCATTTTCGGAATCCGAATGGTTAATATTTGTGGATTATATTAATGGCATTTTCTGATCACAGTTGTGGAAAAGAAAGCTTACAAAGCACACAGCCCATGCTGAAGATGTTTTCCATAACTTACAAGATCACATGAAATCCAGATGCTTCTTGTACTTATTTTACCCTTCTTCACATTCAGAGGCTAACATTGAAAAATTAAACACTTCTCTTGGAAACTGGTTGCCAGAGAATTCAGCCACTTACGCTAGCAGATATGTAGTTACAGAGGTGACAGAGACACAGGGAGGGAAAACTGAGATTTAATCTTGAGTAGCTTCATCAAATAATGGAAAAGTGGTGTCATATGCGGGCCCCATTGATTGCTGAGGTTGCCCACAACCCTGAAATATGGAGCTCTCAACTCCTTTGGTACTGCACTGGTAAAGGCCTGGATTTAAAAGTGGAATTTGCAATACCCAGCAAGTCATGCTAGAACATGACATGTCTGCTAATGATAAAAAATTCCTGAATCTTGTAAGGTAGGCAGGTATGTTGGTACTTATTAAATGCTATTTGTATGAAGAATTTAAGTTTGGAAATTAAGGATATTTTAGATTGCATTTGCACAAAGTAGTGCCTGAGGGCACAGTGAGGGAATTACTGGAGCACTGCACCTGAAGTTATCTGTAATTCCCTCGTGAAACTTACCATCGTGCATCAGCATCAAAATCAAGTTTGAGAACGTTGAATTGTCATCACCACAGGAGAATTAAATTCAAATGCATGATCTTCACATTGAGCACTGTAAATACATGGCAAATTAGACCTGAGCTGGAATTCAATGAGTCAAGCACTCACAGACCATTAATTGTGTACTTGCATGATGCCACAGTTGGGTTGACGCCATGGACCACAGATGGTGTTGACGTTGACTTCAGAGCTGAGTGCATTCTGTTGGGCAGGGGAGTGGGAAGGGGAAGGGCAGAAACTTGTAACGTTTGATTTGGGCATTTAGTGTGGTGATTCCTGATGAATTTGTTCCCACAGAAAAGATGATTGTGTTATGACTTTGTGACACAATTACACTTATAATGCTTCCTGCATTCCTCAAAATGGACATACATGTATACATGTATGTCAACCCTTTTGTTCCACCCCTTTGCCAGTGCATTTATTCTGGCTATGATAGAAAAACATGATGTTAAGTCTCAGAAGATCTTTGTCCAATCTTTATCAGATTTTTCAGCAGCAAATATTACAAGCCAAGTGGCCAAGGCAGTAACAGCAAATGTGCCACGCGTTTCGACCTTGGATAGGTCTCATCAGGCACTGGCAGGGATTTGAAAATACTACCATATTTCTAATGAGGGGTAACAATTGTGTTACTACATTGTGCACGTCTATGCCTAAGCATATTCTAGACTGAAAGCCTAGTTTCAATTTCATTACCAAGTAACTCAGAATTTCAAACAAGTGTTTGAAATGTTCATATTCCTAATTAAAATGAATGCACTGGTTTTGGGTCACCTAGTGTGAAAATAGGAAGCTGTTTACCAGGCGAACTGCATACCTTATCAGATTTTTGCCCTCAACTTAAGGAGTTGTCCCAAATTAACTCCATGGAGGAAACCCTAGTCAAGTACAAGCAAATGACAAAAACTATGTTTGTTTCCTGGGGCATGTTCTGATTTCTGTGAAGTTACAGTACAGCCCAGTACTTCAGGTCCAACCAGGCTAGCCTATACGTTCCTTGCTCGGATTTATAGCATAGAATTCACGTGCAATTGGCGAGGTTGGTATGCCATTGGCGGGCAGTATTTGCATAGAAGTAATATTTTTGCATGCTAGCCAGCATGCTGACTAAAGTTGCACCATGCGTTTGGTGGGCTGGCAATGCTCTCAAGCAATAGGACAATGCAAATTACCATTTATTTTCTGTGGCACAGAAGGCAGTCCCAAGGGCACGTTCCTGGCATCAAAAATGCCCGTGTTGCTTGGAAGAGAAAACTATGCAGCTGGGAGATGGTCAATTTTATGCAAATCAGCTGGCAAGCATGTTGAGCAGGCATGCTCAAAGCAAGCAATGGCCATGTGCATTTGGTTAATCACATCTGATGACATCGCATAGCATTGTGCCATTTGAACCCAGAAGTGAATTTGCGCATTGTCAGTCTGTGCCATTGTTCTAATGACCACACTCAGCCCGATGCGAGCACGTGAAGCGTTATGCTGGCAAAACCAGCATTGGTCTAACTGGCGCATATGAGGAAAACAATGCTAGCAATGCGGACCAAAAGTCATGGCCTGTACTGCACAAGTATATCCCACCCAGTCACTAATTTCATCTGCAATAGGTGTCACTGTACAGTCATGTGTCCGTCATCCTTTACTTTAACCTTGCGTGCAGTGTGCAGGCCTCAAACTGAAAGTTAACTTAATGTGTAGCAAATTATGTGTCTGTAATGTTATGTAGTCATTGATATTTTAATTTTACACATATGTTGATCTCTCGAAAGGTGTGTGTATCAATTAAAAGAAGCATATGTGAATCAGAGTTTTATCTTTTATGAACTGTTGTTCTACAAATTACATAAGTTTTGCTGGTTCAATATCTACAGTGATGTTTTAGAAAGAATATCTTGGCCTGTCATGCTGATCCCTTGTGCCAAATTTGAACAGATTTAGGTCTTTGATAAAAATAGTCTCAATATACATGTCAGTAATGTTCGAGTATGTGTACAGGCACAGTTAAAATATGTAAGGTCTCTGGTGAAGGAGAGGGACAAAGTGTTAATCAACATGACAGAAGATTATGGGCAACGTATGTGAAATACATATAATGCAATAACTGTACAACTGTTCACTTTGCGGATAGAATGTAGTAACCTCAGCCAAGGTTGCCTGTCTTACTGAAGAAATGGCATATATTAACTCTTCTCCATCAGGAACGTTTTCAGCCCATGGAAGTTCTTCTGCATGTATGCATTTTATTTTTCTGTCCTCTCAAACAAAAATTTCAAGACAAAACTAAAAAAGGGTAAATAATATGTTTGGATCTGACTGCAAGAAACACCAGGAATAATTTTGAAGTATGTTTTTTTGAGTAGGCAAAGAGTTAAAGCTGTAGCTGGTGGCTGGTCAGCCCGAGTGGTAATAGGAACTGGTAAAGTGATTTGCCTCTAATCCTCGTAATAAAGTCTCCATTCACAGCTCTATTGATACAGACACTAATCCCGTATGATGACAATGACTGCAGATTTTGTCCTTGCCTGCTTATATAATCTCCCTGATTGCATGTTTACGTTGGACAACATTTGGTTGCGTGTTTCATTAAATTTGAGATAGCTGTTAAGATGGGAATGCATGCTTAAATTTTTCGAGTCATGGCTGGTGTTGTAGAAAGCATATATCGTGTTTGTTAATTTTATGCTGGTAATCATAAAGAAAACACATTATACGTATATGCTAATTTTGACCAGGGAGACCAGTCAAATATGACAGGTTTTATCAGACCAGCTATATCACATCATGTATCAGGTATTGTAAACTTTACAAGCACCAGCAGCCCAGTTGTTTTTTCAAGTCTTATCTAAGCTTTGGCATTTGGGCATTCACCAATTTTATCAAAATACTATTGAGGATAAATTTCTAACTATTTGAATTAAAACAGCATGTTAAGAGAAGCATTATCACAATTAAACACATTAGAGTTTTTATCATTTTTGGTGACGGGAGGCAAAGTGAATTAAGTAACAGTCAGTAGAAGATTTTATTCTAATAGATTGTCATTTTCAATAAATAGCTGACTGGAAGCATAGCAATATTGTACAAATAGCTATAGCCATCTGTAGACTCCTGTTTAACCCTACCATGCTCAAATCACCCCCAAAAGGCCCAGATGTAATTTAATCCTTGTCTGCTGTAATGTTTTTATGTAGATTTCATGCTCATAGGAAACAGTTTTTGCTGAGACTGTCTTGATGGCACATCCCAAGCCAAAAGCTTTCCTTGCCACACAATAGGAGAGGTCACAATTACCAGTTATATGAGTATTCAGCTGAATACACAATCCAATACACTGAATTCTTCAGGGCTAGAGATATGTATCCCCATTGGATTGCATGTTAAATTAACCTCAAATTAAAAGACTACTTTTACAGCCGCAAGAACGAAATTTATGTGGACATTTCAGTCATGCACATAATTTTACCACACAAAGTTTGCTGTTTGTGCAAGGAGTGGTTTTAAAGTTATTAAGCTGTAAATTACAATGAACAGTAATGAGAATATACAACTCTAGCCGTTAATGACTGAAATGCCCTCTACAGGAGAGCAGTAGAAGCTTCTATTCTTTCTCTCAGCTATTAACCCATGCCCAATCCATGCCAAGGAAAGGTACTAACCCGATCGTTTTCTGACCAGTAAAGAGTTAATGCATTGATTTTGGTAAAAAATTAAACACACTGTAGCATGTACTGCCGTGGTACCTGCTCCAAAGACCACCTCTTTTGAGAGGCCACATACATGTACCTTTTATAACCCCCGTTTCATGACACTAGTCTATATCTCTAATATATTTACTTTTATTGTAAGGCCATCTGCATAGATGTCAACCCCTGAAGCTCTGTGACTGGGTAACTTATAAAATGTGCATGAAAACCAAGAAAATAGCTAATTTTGCCACAAAATGCTGTCATTTTAATCAAGTTTGTCTCCAAAACTGGAGGCTTCCACCGGGAACTGGAGAGTTGACACTTTTGCACCTGCCATATGAGACCACTGTATTTTTGCTGGCAGTATGGACATGGACATGGGCACTATACTGTATTCTAAGTAAGACGACCCGTTTGCCATTCAGGGTGATTTCCTTGTAGATGGTTTTTAGTTGCAATAATGTAATGTAAATATAGAAGTTAATGTTTTGAAAGAGGCAGCTTTTTAAAAGTTATGAGTTGTCTTGATAGAAATTTTGTATGAGGGAAGTTTTCCAGACAGGAAAAGAGATAATAAATACTATTTGCTTACCATTACAATGACAGGCAGCCTGCACCCAGGCCACTTTATTCTGTCTACATAAAGGAATAGTTTTGTGGTTATTAGCACACACACACACGAGCATGTGATCATATATGTCACTGTATTCAGGCTAAAACACACACAAAGTGTAGAAAATATAGTTTTACTTCCCATTTTTTGATATGCAGGTTTAGACCATTTGTGTGGGTGCGTGTGTGCGTGCGTGCATATGTGTGTGATCATATAGCTTCTGTCTATAGATATCTCTTTCACAGCTCCAGATCCATGTTTATGATAGGACTGTGTTCAGACTCATATCTTGCCACGATTTACATGACAATAATCCATGTGCTGCATGTGTTTTCAGGCATCAGTGGTGCCACCTGCTGTGGCCCCAAAAAAAAATGTGTTTGGATGATTAAAATCTGTCAACAGGCGCAAGTTTAAATCTGTATTATAAAAAATAAAAAGTTGTTGAGATTTCTCTTTAACCTAGGAAAAAAATGTCATTAAAAAAGGAAGAAGAAAATGTATGATTCATTCAAATTAATTGTAACAGCCCAGTAGTATATGTAAACATCAAAGAACCTGAAAGGTGTATGGGGAGCTACCAGTATAGATGGGTCTCAACTTGCTTTGCAGCTGAAAAATCATGTCTCCGCTCAGCTACATTAATTTAAATTGATGTGTGTACTGTGTCCCGTTAAATGAAGGGTGGTGAATGTCTTAAAGATAATGATAGTGTTGCATGAAGCGGCATGCTGAAGTTTCATTTTTAAAAAAATCTGACAGGTATATCGGTTGTATTATTTCAAGTTGAAGTCTGTATGTATGCCTCTTTATTTGAAAACTTTAACCAAATTTTCCTGTGAATAAGGACTAGTGTTTAATTCCTAGCTATTGTCATTGGACGTGAAGGTGCTTGTTGGCACATGCATTTGTTACCATTCTTTTTTATCTTTGCTTTGAACGTTTAGTATGTTTGCTTGACTGACAAGTTGAATGGAGGTACATGTAGGTGTGAGGGACGTGGTTTAAGTGTGGCAAAAGGATGCAGTTCATAATGATAGCCATTATGACATATACATGTATTAACCAATTCTGTGCCATTGATGAAATCTAATGTGCACTTAGGTGGAGTGACACTACAATTGTGTAATAAAATTCTTTGCAAAAAGAGCTTTCATTCAAGTAGAGTGTACCAATGTGTCTTGGCCACATGGTATACAATACTCCCCTTCTGAGGCACTGCGGACAAGAGATCCATTCTCTGTGCAGCAAATATGGTATTGTCATTTGTATTCTGTGCCGACAATAGGCCACCCTACTAAATAAAAAACACTTTGGGTGCATGTCATGTTGCTTTGTAGGAGGGAGACCATTGTAACTCAGTGGTTTTTGCATTGCCTGGCAAGTCATGCTTTGGCTGCCTCAAGGGCAGTTGGTCACGACGTAGCCAGGCAGTACAAAACCACTGACCAAAGCTTTTAATGACCACCTTGGTGTTGAAAGAGTTAATTTTTTGCATCAGTAAATTCAAATGACATGTATCCATAATATTGATCATGCCTGTTTGGTCTCCAATCACCAGATTGTGTTCCTGTTTCCCTTAAATACGTGTGTGACCCCAAAAGGCTGATAGATCTACACAAGTCAATGGTCAGGAAGTCATATACATCAATGCGAGTCAGTGGCCAGGCATTGACTGTACATGCTCCCATGAAAAGCCTCCCTGTCAGTCAATGACAGTCAATTTGGGCCTCATTGACTGCCGCTGCCTACAGTTGATTTTGGCAGTTTGGGTGCCAGCATGTTTGGATTCATACATGAACACACGCGTGTGGTAGAAAGAAAACGCGGAAGTCAAAATACCTCACATAGCTGCAACAACAAAGTGCTGTATTGTGTCGAAGGCCTTGTTTGTATAGCCCATGTGTGGTTTGCTTGCATCTTGGAGGGGATATTGATCCATTTGCACTGGGCAAGTGTGTCATTGTACTTAGGGAGGCTTGGAACTGTAGTCTTTGTGTTCTTTAAAGATCCAAGCCTTGAAGCCAAATGAAACATGCACTGGTACTCAACACAAATATTTTCTAGCATGTGGAGAGGCATTTTGAAATCCATGGTGATAAAACTATTGCTTATTCTCAATATTATGGCTTTTATTGTCGTGACAAGTGAATATTTAATTTATTGTTTTGTTAACTAGTGACCAATAATCCAAATACAGTAGATGAATTATGCATGGCAGGATATATATCATTGTTTAACTGCCATGGACCCTCATGCTCGAACAAACAAGGTAGTTGCTATCAGTGGTGTTTAGTGTGGTGCTGGAGGAAGGTAAGGTGACAATCGTTACTTAAGTAGCCCAGTCAGGTGTTGCAGACAGCAGTGTGTCCGGACTGATACCTGCTGTGACAAGTGCAGCTTAGGTGCTGAGTGGATGCTAGTTTGTGTTGCAATGGCGGTTCACTTGTGGGTCTCCTATTGATGAACTTGGCAGCGGATGGGGGCTAACATTAATGAGTTACATGTAACCTGTGCTTCCATGGGGAACGTACGTAAAACATGGACATCTGCCCATAGTATACGTACGCAAAGTGCTGTAATATTGTAAATTCACTTGACTTCACCATATTTTTTACTTTCGCCTATTTCACTAATGGTGCAAAGCTGTGAAAATAGAATCACAGATAAACAGTATTTTAACATAGGCTTAAAAGGAACTACAATGTATGTCCAAAATAGTGAAATTAACACTTCAGTAAAATGCATAAATTATGCAAAAACCATGGAAATTACAGTACATGTACACAGTACAGGTGTATTGAGGTTGTAGGATTGCATGCATTAATCAACTTCTTACCTGGATCTCTCAATTAAGAACATTTGGGGGTTGACACGTGGGGTAGGGCCAGCTTGGGGATACAGGCAGGTGTGTGTCATGGATACTCAAATATCTGTTTGTTCAAGATTCCTGTGTGCGCCCAGGGGTTGATGGGGTACATCAGGTGGGTTGAAATGATATTGATATACACATGGTTTTGTGGGCTGAAATACTACACACATGTATATGTACACCATGTATAGTTGGACCTTGCCATAAGGAAATGAGATACAGGTGAGCTGCTGATAGCTCCCACAGATGTGTGAGACGTAAACTGTCACAGGAACTCTCTCTCTCTCCATATATACAGGGTTATTTCATATATTTGCTACTTGGGCGTGTATTCAACAGCTGCCCAGAAAATGTTTGCAGTGGGTATAGAGCGGGGTGTGAATGATCACTATAACCTTACATGGCATTTAAGGCCACTTGTGTTGATAGGATAGGTTTGATACACACATTTGATGGTGTATAGGTTTGCTGGATTCAAATAATAGGTATACATAGGGTTGATGGGATGGGTCAATGGAATGAAATGAGATATTCATTGAATCAGTCTGTATTAGATGGATTGTCAAAATATAGGCTTGACAAGTATACAGAAGGGTGTTACTTTAGATGATACAGGTGTGTTCAGGTGATGTAGATTGAAGGTGGCTGAGCCAATACAGGTATATAGGGTTGATGATTTGGAGCAGATAGGTTGAAACCAATACAGGTATATCATATTGACAATGTGCATGAGGTGGATTGAGATTCAGGTACAGGTATGTAGGGTTGATGATGTCAATCATGTGGATGGAGATCAGTAAAGGTATATATGGAAGATATGGAGCAGATATGTGGAAATTAAAACAGGCAAACAGGGTTCATATGGGTTGAGATTTATTCACATATAGAGTTAGTGTGGAGCAGATGGGTTGAGATCAGTAGAGTTATATAGAGGGTCGGTAAGGGGTTTCCCATATTGGCGTACTAGGGCTTTTTTATTTACCGTGCTGGCGTACTGAAAGCCCTCTTGTTTTACGTACTTCGTACTATCCAAAATTTTGGAAGATTTTTATTTTCCGTACTGCATACTCTAGAAAAATAATTACCTGTACCAGCGTACCGAAAACCCCCTTACCCCCCTTCTATATAGTGTTGGTGATGTAGAGATATGGCTTAACCCTTAAAGCACTGATTTAAGACTGAGTCACCAACTTTCCTCAGGACACCTGGCACACACTGTGCACAAAGTGTCCCAAGGAAAGCTGTAGACTAAGACTACTTTTTACCTTAGACTAGGGTTGCTGGTATTTGAATGAAAGGTATCTTCATCAGGAATTTGAATTTTTTAACCATTATATGTATAACAGTAATGAGAAAGCAACTATAGCAGTGATTAGCACTTTAAGGGTTAAAATAATACAAGTATACACAAGGCTCATGGTTTGAATTGGGAAGGTTGACATTTTACAGCCATGAAGTGGGATGATAGTGTGGATTGTGAGAGGACTAGGGACAATATGACCTGAAGGCAGTAAAGGGGTTTCGTTACTGGCATGCTAGGCATTTATTTTTTTTTACAAGGTAGTTGGCTACTAGAGTCACCTTTATTTTCTGTACTCCATACCATGTCTTTATTTCGTAATTTTCGTATTTTCCATACCATGTACACAGGCAAAACTAATACATGTATATACAAGTGTAGGGGGATAAATTTAATAACCCCCTCTCCCACAACCTGGTACATGCTTTGCAGGGTTGATTGAGAATGGATGGATTGAAAAATGACAAGCTTGGTATGGTGCAGACTTAATGGGTTAAGGATGACACAAATACTGGTGTAGACTGAAGCATGCAGACTCGGACTTTTCAGAAAGTTTTCATATTGAGGGAGAAAAAAGTGCACTGTGTGACTTTTAAGCCAACTGTTCCAGGTTTACAGTGTATGTATACAAACACTGAGATAGGCACACAGGTTTACAGTGTATGTATACAAACACTGAGATAGGCACACAGGTTTACAGTGTATGTATACAAACACTGAGATAGGCACACAGGTTTACAGTGTATGTATACAAACACTGAGATAGGCACACAGGTTTACAGTGTATGTATACAAACACTGAGATAGGCACACAGGTTTACAGTGTATGTATACAAACACTGAGATAGGCACACAGGTTTACAGTGTATGTATACAAACACTGAGATAGGCACACAGGTTTACAGTGTATGTATACAAACACTGAGATAGGCACACAGGTTTACAGTGTCTGTATACAAACACTGAGATAGGCACACAGGTTTACAGTGTATGTATACAAACACTGAGATAGGCACACACGTTTACAGGTATTAAGAGGAAAAATGCGTGTCCAAAGGATAAATGTTATAAACAGATAAAACAACATGACTCGTTGTATTCATGGGCATAGAAATGAGTATAATGTCCACGCTGTATTTGAGCACTGGAGGCCAAACATTATATAAAGACGTAACGTCAACAAAACTGACATGACATATGAGGTGATCATTGTGCAATTACTAATACAACGTACAAAAATCACTTAGCAAAAGAATGTTGTTAAATGTATTCAGGTATTAAAGATTAAGCATCCGTATTGAAAAAATATTGTTCAGAAAGTAAAATGATCTGTTACTTGTTCATTGCGTTTGTATACAGTACCAATTATACGGCAATAAAAGATTTTTTGAATGTGGTGCACTGGTTGCCAGAGTGTGGTTCAATGGCGCGAGACTTCAAAGTGGTGGTGCTTGTACCCATTCATGTGTAGGTACACTGCGATCGCTGCCCTTAGCCTGCCACCCAGCTCTGCCGTGCTACCCAAGACAACGTCAATGTAAGTCGCAGAGAAAAACGAGATTAGTGCTCTACCGTTGGACAATACAAGACCCAGGCAGCCACTTGTAGGCTTCACAAGGCAAAAACGCAATTATAAGGTTTAGTCAAGGATGGAATTGGACACTGGCAGATCTTGGATATACACCACATGCCTGTTCTTGTACCTGATTTAGCTATAGATCACTGGAATTCCTTGCCATATTGTGTGCACCAACGTCAAGGGGCAAGCTAGGCTGATTATGTGGATACACATGTACACTTTGTATGAAGCAAGCAGGTGAACCAGGTTTGTTTACTTGGCATACATTTATATAATATTTATATATATATTATATATTTCATACAGCAGATACTCAATGTTTATCTTTTTGTCCTAAGAAGTACAGTGGACTGAGCTACGATGACAAGAAATCTTGTTGCTGAAGGTACATGTATGGTCATTATCACTGCTTTGGTATTAACAGTTGATCTTTAACCTTTATGTAATTGGCACAATATTACGTGTACCTACATTAAGATTGAAGAAATGTATGACGAAAACCACATTATTGGCATCTTAATGTTTCAGTAAGAGCGATTCTATTTTCACTGTAACCATACATGTCACGTACAGCCACATTTGCACTGCAGCCTGCGAAAGCCAGCCTAGGAGTCGAGGTTGTTTATAAAACATGTATAGCTCACCATCAGCTGGTATATGTGGAAGAGAAGCACAAAACATAAGTTTGTCATATTTTAGTTCATAACATTCACCTGTGTGTGTGTCGGAAATATAACAAGAGGCTGGTAATGAATGTACAGTGGTATAATGTAACCCTTTCAGTGCCCAGTTTAATCCTGCATTTACAGGTATCCGTGGCATGTTTTGGATTGCAGGCAAAGAGTGCCAAGGAATCCTGTTGACTTGGACTGTTAAAATAAATGTATGCTGGTACTTGAGCAAAATGTCTGCTTACATGGAATGAGGGTAGTCTTGAAGAGGAGGTAATACTCTAATTGTTAAGTTTATCATTGCTGACTTCAGATGAGACAGACCCTGGTGAGGGCCCGGGGTTGATGCATTGCCTGCTCAATCGTGGGTAGTGACCCTGGTGGTGAGGTTTAACCCACTTTCCTACTCAATCACCCAAAAGCTCTTAGACATAAATTTCCATCCCCTACAATGTTTCAACATAAATTTCATGTCAATAGAAAATATATCTTGCTGAGAATTTTAGATAAGACAGGATTGGGGTGGCATGCCCCAGGCCAATAGCTTTTCTTGGCGAGTGCTGGGTGCATTTTGCCAAACCTGCACCATGGAGAACTACTGACTTGATCTTGCTCCGGCAAGGAGAGGATTGAACACCAGCGATTTTAACTGGCCTCTTGGTACTTCATTGACAACTCGCTTCGTCACGTGTTCGAACATGCAGTTTTCATCAAATTTCAACCAAGATGACTAGAAGGTCTGCCATGGGTTAATGCGGCAATGAAGCAGACAGCTGGGTAATCACAAAACATAACACATTGATTATAAACAGTTATCTAACATGGAACACTCATGTAGTGCATAGTCTTGGGTTAATTACAAATTAACGGATAAAGTACATAATACGTCTGGGCCTGGATGGCTTAATAGCTTTATGAACCAACATCAAAATGATATCAGATAGATCTACCTTGTCATTAACATTTTCATGCCCCAAAATTGATCAATGTAGACCAGACATTCAAAGTGCTGCATTTTTCTTTTTCAACTGAAATATTTCCTCCATATCATACATTTTTTCCCTGTTCATTGAAAACATGAAGTGTGGCTTAATTAAGAGCTGTCTTTATGCCACACTGTGTGGACGGGTTTTGTAAGACAGTTTTTGGCGTAAATCTATTATGTAATCGAATGATGATATGGCCAGGTGAGGGTTAACCCTTTCTCCATGAATTAAGACTGGTTTAAGAGAGTATCAACAGCTTTCCCTTCAGGGGGTTGGGTGTTAAGCCCCCAGACCACCCAAAGGAAAGCTATTGACCAGGGGCATGTTATCTTGATGGGTCTCATCTACAATTCTCAGCCAAATTGTTTTTCTTTAATGTTTAAAAGCAAATATCACTGAAGCTGATGACAATTGGAGTACCACCCAGTTTGGGCTGGTTTAAGACACACAGGGTTAACACAGAGAGAGCGGTACAACAGATCCAAGGAAAGAAGAGTAAAAATGGTGATGAATGGTATTTATGGCTAGATGATCAACTGTGGGTGCATGGATCTGTGCTTTGTGGCATTCACAAAAGCAGACTTCACTTCTTTGTTCACCAAACTAGTCTTGTCATTGTATTGAAAAGTTGTAAGTCCACCATGCAATAAGCACATGTACAGTAAAACCTCCCTATACCGAACACCCTTGGGACCGGAAAAAAGTGTTTGGTATGGTGAGGTGTTCGGTATAGGGAGGTTTGCTTGCATTGGAAGTATATATTTGGGAACCAAGAAATGGTTTTCAGTGTAGAGAGGTGTTTGGCATATGGAGGTGTTCAGTTAGAAAGATTTTACTGTACATGTATATGCACAGACAACCAGGGAGCATGAAGTGTTTGAATGGCAATTGTCACGATAGATTTTTTTGTCTGCAATTGTTACGCCTGTATTTCAAGACTCCTATGATTGGTTGAGTAAATTCTATACGTAATATGTGTGAGTACTATATGTCATTACCAGTTCCCATAAAGTTACCTTTAATTTTTCGTTAAATGTGTCTAATTTTTGGATACAGAAATTTTGGAAAACAGATCAAAGCACCAAGTGCAAGAACACTGAAAATGATACAGTTGATATTCATATTTTGCTTGATAATATGTAAGGCATTGGTTTCAAGATTTAGTATACCATACACCATTTTAAATAAAAACAAAAATAAGTGAGTAAATAAAATAGTGCATGAAGAAACTTCATTCTACTATGTTGCATGCTGATTTAGTGAGTGTATATTCTAACTGTAGTTATGCTGCCCCCCACCCACCCACCCACCCACCCACATACCATGGCTTCATGATTCATTGTGCTTGTTTGGATGTTTTTTGTTGACATGCTTCTTGCCCCTTGAACAAACCCTGTGCATGACTTGGTTTATGTATAGTTACCATGGAGATGGCCTAGTTAGTCATAACAGAGTTTAATGAGGTCATGTTGATGATGCAGCTGGCACATGGTGGCCCATCGATCGGCAGAACCTCATTGGAGAGTAGAGGAGGACTCTCTACCTGGACGGGCATTCAGTGCAAGCAGCTGGCTGTCAGGAGTCCACTGCTCTGAGGACAAAATTACCAATATATTGATTGACAAAGACCAGAGAAAACATGGTAGTGTTGGACCATCTCTTTTGAATATGCATATCTTTTGTACTGGAAAATAATTTATCACAGCTGCGAGATGCAGGTTTTGTAAACTATAGACACGAACACGATGAAGCCATGACAGCGTAGTGCATTTTTCTACCACCTTGACCACTGATGCTGTACTTTCGTAACCAGTGTAGATTATGCTTATAACAAACTACCACTTGTGTGATTATAATCTTGTCATTGGAAGGCACATGTGACGTCGGAATGTTGATAAACCCATGAATAGAAGAGGAAATTGGATACAATATTTGCAGTTGCATAGTTACCCAGGTAGGCAATGTGGTCCATGTCACGGTGATATTGCATGCAATTTGCCAATTGTCATTACATGCCAGTGCGGGATTGCATCTCAAAGCAATGCAGGGGAACAGTTGCTCACTCAGTTGTGTAATTCTGAAGCAAGATTGATGTCTCATTGGAGTAACCTTGGAGAAACTAATAGTTTCCTTTATGCTATTATGTGCTTTTATCGTGTGCAATTTCACATGCAATTTGGAGACCCCTTCTTTGAAAAATTGCCATGCGCTGCTTTAAGGTCAACTGTTCTTTCGATACACACAAGTACTCTGTTAACCTTAAGTATTCACAAGTGCCACCGTGACCTCACGCCACATGGTTCTTGCTCTAGATAGGGGATTAGAGGATAGCGGGTCTTGTATAATGTAGCATGCATTTGTCCGTTGGCAAAAGAATGTGAATGACACCTGGTTCACTTTGATTGCTTCAACAGTACAGTCTCCCTTTTTCTTGAGGACCTCACTGTACTGTAATATCAACAACTAAGCAGTAGTAGCACAGACAGGGCACCATATATTGGAAAATGGGAAAGGGGGCGACTAGAGTAATAAGAAAAATGTCATAGTATTATTACACCACTAGAGAAGTCCATTACACAGAGGGAAGGGAAAAAAGGCAGTGTACAGTTCTTGGCCTCATGAAGTAATAATGCACTGTAAAAGGACGTTTCATCTATAAATGTATAATGAAACTGGAATCAAGAGATCCTTCTTTGAAAAAAAAAAAAAAAAACCACCTGGCCATGCCTATAAATACTTCTCTGTGATGCCATGAACCTGTCGGGTGTGTGGGGATGGTGGGCTACGCAGTATTGATGGTTACTCCTACTGCCCACCAAAAGAGGTCACATATAGCAGGTGGCCTTTCATGGCAGGTAAATGTGACAAAGAAATAGAGATAAGTGTCTAGAAAGGGTGGTGTTGAAATGACATGGTCTCAGGTGAGAGGAGGTCTTTAGAGCAGGTTACACTATGTGGCATATTCATTGATTATGAGTCCATCTCAAGGTTCGGTAATTTTGAGTAGCATTATAGTGTTTTATCTCAAGAGCAAAATTCTAATTGACAGTATTTTAAGGGAAGATTTCATATATCTATTGAGAAAAATAATTGATTGGCTAGAATGGCAAAATTAGGTTTCGATCTTTAGTCTGCATGCTTAAGATTCTTAAGGTTTGTCTCAAAAATAAATATTGTCAATTGGGGCCTAAGACATTGATTTTGGTGGAAAGTGTTTAGTAATCCATGGTTTACCATAAAGTTTTCAATTTTCCAAAGGGAGTGGGGAGGGGAGCTTTGTCCTGGCTGCATGTTAGCTGATATAGTTTTGTCAAATTGCTGAAAGGTCCACAGATAAATCAGTTGTTTGCAAATTAAGAGAGGAACTCAGCAATAAGTGGACATGAATTATACTGCATGCAACCAGTGAGTGGGGAACACTGTATGTGGATACTGTATCATATTCCTTTAATAATGTGTGACACAAGTGCGTGTGTCAACACCAGGGTGCGTAACAAATCGGTAACACTACGATTTGATTGTTTTCCCATATTCTGTCCATGAATTTGCAGAAAAATTAGTCCACCAAAGTTGTTAAAATTGGCATCGTATTTCATCAGCTATGGAGATCGTCCTAACATTATATAAATTGGCATCGTATTTCGTCAGCTGTGGAGATCGTCCTAACATTATATTAACAACAGATCTTCATAATGTAAAAAAAACAAAAACACACAAAAAAAAACACCTATACCTGCAACTAATATCAACCAAAATATTCATCTGCACAGTTAATTTTAATCCAGTGAGGACAGGTGTGAATCTGTTTTACATGAGAGTTGTATCATGAATGCTGATAGGCTGCTATTAAACAGAAGTGGGTGAAAAGGTTTGATGTACCTGCCACTGAAGATCTGCCAATTTCTGCAACTGAAAAGAAACTTTTCAATTGTGCAGGTAAAGTTGAAAATGCCATTCAGTTCAGTCATTTTGGAAGCGAACAGTCCACGCCCCACCCCCAGCTACTGAGTAGGAGTCTGGCAGTGTGTAAGATTTGTGGGAAGATCCAGGAACAAGCTGTAGTCACATCTCAAAGCTACCAATCCACCAGTTCAATGTCAACCGAAGATCCATCTTCACTGTCTGACTTGAATTTGATGTTGCAATTGATTTCAAAAATTTCATCGAATTCCAAACACTCTCATTTGCTTTGAAAGATTAATATTCATGACTCATTATGCCATGTCATGTCACCATGTTATCGTGAAAAACAAGAGAGAACATAGTCTTGCAAGATCTGATGCTGCCGAAAGTGAATCACTCTGGATTAACACATAAAACCACTGTATTTCAAAAGTAGGGAATACACTACAATTAAAGCCTATGCCACAAAGAAGGGTTAATATACAGTAATACATTATATGTACATGTATGTGTGTATAAATATATGTACATTATATATGTACAGCTGTATACATGTAGATACAGTGCACACATTTTTGTGCACACCCTGTTACTTTTGTGGGTTAAACTCAGGAGGGGATATGTCAACAAAAGTTCAGTGTAGTTCCTGTCCATTTCAGAGAAGTAAAGAGTTTGGTGGATAACGTGCCATCTTGTGTTGCCTTGAACTTTGTTAATTTATTACTCACTACAGTGGAACCTGCTATTTAAGACTACCCCTGCAGTTAGCAAAAAGTGGTCTTATGCTACAGGTGGATTTAAAATGAAGGTGTATTTATCAGAGATATATGATGAGTAATGAACATGTACCACTTTACATGTATGGAAATGAAAGCTCTCATTAACAAACACATTCCCAACATCACTTGCCAACGAATGTAACAATTACTGACAACGCTGGTTACCATTGAATGAATTCAAGCTTTGCATACAGACTTTTGGTGCAGTATTCACCTTAAAATTGTGACAAATTGATAAAATCAGAGACTGGTAAGCAAATGGATAAATTTCCTTGTTAGGGTGAACAAGAACATGTAGCTAAAGGCCTGGCAGCAAAAAGAAAATGAGTTTTGTAAAGAAACATATATGAGTGCAGTTTTGATGTATTCATGGCTCGTACGAGTGAGTCGACAGGATGTTTTGGATCATCGGTTTGCTGCGATCTCCCTCTTATACATGTAACCTCCTTCCATGGTGGACCTTTCTGCAGGTAATATGTTAGGGGCACATCATGTTGTTAAAGGGATGCACTGTGGCAACACTTTTGATACATTAACAAGGATGACAGACTACAGCCCATTTGTGGGCATTTTTGTGATGGATTGTAGGGGTTTGCAACTTAATGTCCAGATCTTAAGACACATTCTCACCCTACCGAAGCTGCAAAAGAGTGAATTACTAAGAGAAATTTTTCACTCCGAATTTTGTTAAAGCTTGTGTTTTTTTAAAGTAGTATAAGCTCATTTGCCCTGCCACATTCTGGAGCATAATATACTCAAAGAAGTTCTTTAAAGTGAGATGGATAATTAAGACCACATCAAGGGGTTGATTTATGCCTGCTTGCTTGTGATTCCTCAAATCTAAGTTATAGCTTTTGGGTTTAGTTTGTAACCCTAATACTTTATCACATGAACACCAGATGACATTGGTGCATTGTTTCGATCATGTCATTACCAATATTAGGAGCATAAAAGTATAGATTGCTCTATGGAAAAACAAAATTAAAAGTCGCTGTATGTTCTCAGTTTTGTCTAGTGTGCATGCTATTTTATGTTAGACAGTGCTGAGGAGGATCATTTCAAAACTGTCATCCTGGATCGATGTCTCTGGTATGATCTCTACTGTTGAAGGGAGAAAGTGCCCTTGGCCTAAAAAACAAGAGTATTTTGAACCCACCAGGCTTGTGCTTAGGAACCTTTCATTGGTCTCAGCTTCGTGGGAAAATAAGCCTATGTGCTAATTAATTTATACCATGGAAGACTTCTTTTGGTTTATGTTATGATGCCTCAATGTGAACAAGACTGTGTTTATTTGGTTTGTTTGCTGGCACATGCCTAAGCAAGTACAGAAATTGACAAGTACTGCTTTATTTGTTATCAAATATCAAAAGGAGAAAGTGCAGAAATTGTTTCCCTGCTAAAAGTGAGTTGATTGATTACAAGCGTAAGTTGTGACCAAAGAATTCCAACGTACAGTAATCCCTCTATAGAGAGACCTCTCCCAGGGTAAATGCACTTGAAGTGCACTCAATGTAGTTGTGTATAGTTATATATGTATTGAGTTGTGCATGATCATGATCATGGAAAAGATAGCATTCAACGGTAACCATTAAAGTTCTGTCATCTCTGAAACTAGCAATCTGAAAGGAGTGGGGTAAACTGTAACAAAATGATGAGGGATGAGGCATGGTGCTGTATGAATGAAATATTAACTCTTTTAGTGCCACATTTTGGACTGAGTCAACAGCTTTCCTTGGCATGCTTTGGGTGTAATGCACCGAAAGTGTGACGGAAAAAGCTGTTGATGGCCTGGACTACTATATTCTATGTAACTGCAGACATCCTGGTACTTGAATGAATCGTATTTTTACAAGGAACATGAATCTAGCACCCTCATTATAATTCAGAGCAATTCATTCTAAAAAATTCAACTTAAGTCACAGTTCGAATTGAAAGAGTTAATATATGGATGTCTGATCCAAGTTGTGAGGGTTAACAGACTCTTTGAAGCAGTTCTAAAGGTTGAGGGACTTTGCAGAAGCAAAATGACAGTGATGTCGACATTTTTGTATTGCCAGCCGGTGTACAAAAATGCAGATTAAAAGACCCTGCTTCAAGATGGTACATATTCAGGAGAACATGGCAGAGGCCTGTCTTCTTAAGAACAATTACCTCTTGAACAATTAATTCTATTATACCCCAGGGAGATTTAATGGTGCTTGTTGTCAGTTGAGGAAGCTTTAGAAGAGCCAGCAAGCCTAATCCAGTGCCAATGATACCTCATTATTCAACCTGAAATAAAATGTCACAGCGTTAGTCCATTTGTCATCTCTGTTTTTCTTGTGTATGAAGTTGGTGCTACCGCAGTCGGTAGTTATTGTGTTTTGATTATGTAAATTCACAGTGCATTGTCTGTGATTGATTACTAGGACTATGGAACCTTGCCTTGTGCAACAGCAGAAATGAATTCAGTCCTGTGTCACAGTGATATTCAAACCTTGCGCAGGTCGCCCATGTACATGTACATTACTTGATCGAGAGTCCTGTACCATTTATGCATTATTAAATTACTTTGCATTTGAAATTATATTTCAGAACACCATACATGCACACCATGTGAAGGTTTTCCCTCTGTTTGTTCTGCTTTGCAGGCAATGTGATATCTCAGGTCTTTTGTATGTTTTTTTTCTCTTCGCATTATAGCCAGTCATGTACTGCAAATGTACTTATTTTTGTGCATGTAAATTTTCAGTTTTTGCATTTCATTCATTTAATGGAACTTGGAGTTTCTCCATTTGAGACAAATTATCCATGAAGCCTTTGTACAAAATACTATTTCATTGTTTTTGTTTTTATTTTTTTTTTATTGTCATGGTTTTGTGTCATCAGCTAAATAAAAAAAAATGCAGCAAAATTAAGTGAATTTACAGTGGACATCATGTAAGCCCTACTATGGTCCTTCTTAATTTGTGCTGTTGTATATTTAGATGTTATCCTTTTATATATTACCTTACATGAGGCAGTGACCAGTTTTTGGTGTAAATTTCTTATAAGTATGGAGGAAGGCAGCTGAAAATTTGTATTTGTGTCTTTTTGTCCAGAACCACTTACTAGTAGTCATTACCCTATTCCGCAGTTCGAACTCTTTACTCTCCATAAACTAACCTGTCCCCAGCTGTCTAACCTATACATATGGAAGTACTATTGTCCATATTGCACACGTTCCTCTGTAAAGTTTTGACATAGGCTGTATTAGCCCAAATGAATTAAAGGGTCTTCAGCTGGTAACTACTTAGAACATGTTTCGGAGCCTATACCCGTACATGTCTCTCTGAGTAGCGGCTCCTTGTCTAAGCAAAATAATTAGCAACGACAACACACATAATTATGAATAAATATGAACGTGGCAAATGATGAATTAGCTAAATACATGAAGTTTTGCTTATAAATGCAGAGCTTCATTATGAAAGAGTAATACATGTACCTGTCAAACAAAACATAATTACTAAATTTGTATCGTACAGGTTCAGATAAGAACAATTTGACTTACCCCTGAACTAGTATGTACCCTTGCTAGCTGGATAGCTTATCCTAGTTAAACCACCTGCCAGTGTTTCACTGAAGTAGAAACAAACTGGGGCATTATATTCAATCCCAGTGATTGTAAAATAAACAGTTGCAGCTAGACCACCTGTACAAACCAAGGGGAATCCGACCAAGGACAACAACAATGGACATCCTGCACCAGAAATGTAAAACAAACTCCACGAGGACACCTACTTAAGTATGTGTACTTAATTTCTGATATTCTTAACCTAAAAAAACTTCAAAATTTGAAAGCATTAACAATAATGTCTCTGGTGGGATTAACCCCCCACCCACCCACCCACCCACCCACACATCATTGTCATATTCCGTAAAAGGGATAATGAACATTATCATTCAAGAAACAGGACATTTTCTGTCCAGTATAGCAAAGTCATGGTTCATTTTATATGGAGTGGGCCTGTTGGAGCCCCAAAGAGAAATCATTGAAATAGGGTTTTTCAAGTCTGCAAGTTGACTTTAAACCAGAGCACCAAAGATGTTTTCAGTTAATATGAACGGGTAGCTGGGAGGATGGGAAGCCATCCAGATGCACCTTATAGTATGCAAGTACAGTGTATATACATGCCTTGTGTATATGTTGAACTTCACAAACAAGGAGAAAAATGGAAAATATGGCTGTCACTGAGGTCATTTGGAAAAATTAAAAAGAATTCAAAGAACATTTGATACTCACAGAGTCTTAGTCAGTGATTTTGGTGGTATTGTCAATGATGTGTGCAGAAGAAGGTAACCTTGATATAGACAGGATCCTGTCATGAGTGTCCACAGTATCGAGTTGATGCTAAGTTTACTCAGATCAGGACTATGCATCATTAGTCAACCCTCCCACACGGGGGCAAAGTCTTCATGATGCAGGTTAATTCACACTGAACTACGGATTAATTTTGTATGTGTGGCTTTCCCCAAGCTTTGTAAGTTGGTCCCCAGACCCATCACCCTGGTGCCCTGGTCTTTTATAGATGTACATGAAGCATGTGGGAGGATGGATGGGTGCTCTAGCTGTGATCTGGGCACCAGGATACATTGATTACCCATGGTGCTCCTCTGGGTAATGTGTGGAAAAGTCAACCCATATCTGCAATTATAAGTGGTGAATGTTGGCACAGAGGCATTGGCAAATGGAGGATCAACCTTGCCGTAAGACATATTTCACAGATGAAAGATAAGAGCGGATATGGCAGAGCACAAGAATTACACACCAAAGTGGCAGGGCAGTGCACTCACAGTGGCTCAGGGGGGATGATCCATCTTCTGTGTCCAGTCAGGATAGGCCCATTACTTTGCTGCATGCGAGGATCATACATGGAATCGTATCTAAAATTGAATGATGTTTTTTACAAGGGCTGCAATGGCCTATTATACTAAAACTATGATATTAAAATCTGGGGGTTTTTTTGGGGGGGGGGGAATAAAAGACAAACGCCATTTGTTCTCACCTCATCTCTTCCCCCCAAATCACAGATACAGTAGTACCTGCGACTCCCTACTCTGCAGCCAGCACAACGTGGTCTAGTAGTGCAGGTGGTCTTAAGATACAGGCAAATTTACCAGAGAAATTGATTTTATTGACATGGCAGGGTGGCCTTGAACAGATAGTCTCATGAGAGGTGGTCCTCAGGGCAGGTACCGCTATGCTGGGCAAAAAACAAAAGCTTCTCAGAGATGTGATGAAGCTAACTCTCCATAAAACGTGGATCATGTAGATTGACTTTCATGTATCTGAACCAGGTCTAGTTCATTCAAGCTTGATTGCTTTCTTACATACATCAATTTTATGCCCCAGATTTTACGCCACAAGTCTGCTCCACTCAGGTGTATATTTGTGGCAGCATAATTACCAGTACAGGCTGATGGTTACAGGTGTCATTGATCAGACACTCAGCATTGTAGAGTCAGCTGTCAGGTGTTACAGCTAGGAGGCTGTCTGGCAAGTAAGCCAGAGTTGGTGCTGAGAGATTGTCTGACTATTCTCCATGTGCAGCTCACAGCAGTAATGAAAAGCAGCACACAACACTCATCTGTGTTGGTGCTGTGTTTTCACACAACGTAATTTTACCCAGAAGTTCTCTTGGTGCCTTACAAGGCCCAATGTAGATATTTGCATGGAGAAGTTTTAGGTTTGTATCTTAACTTTGTCCAAAAAAAAAACAACAAAAAAACAAGTCCAGTGGAAAATACCAGGATGGCATTTCTGATAAAACTTAATTTGTACTCTGGTAATGGATTTCCTCATTATTATGTATTGAGAATGAAGTGAGGAAGATTTGCCTATTCTAATGCCTTATTTAAAAACAATACTAGGGTAATAAGCTTGACTCAAAAAAAAATAAATAAATAAAAAAAATACCAACATATTAAATTTTAATCTTAATCCTACATTCAATCCAAACCTTAAAGTCAGACTCCTTTATGTGGCTATCTATCTTTATGCATTATGGTATATTTACACGGCCAGGATTATTGGGTTTTTTGGTTTAATACCTGTGTAGGAAATTAAAAAGTAAGTCAATAGCACTTTGGCCATAGCTACATAATTCATATTTTTTCTCGAGCCTGTGAAAAGCATTAGGTCAAAATAAATAAAATAAAATTGAAGTAACTCAATTCTTTTTATTTTCATTTGTTCTCAAGTGCAGAAAAAATGCTAATAACAAAAAACGAAAGAGGAAGCCCTATTGCATATGCATATATGTGTCAAATTTTGAGCTGAAGATCAATTATTATCAAAGTTCAAACAATGATCAAATTTGCTAAAACCTTTTACATAAATTGGTCCTCATACTACAGCTGTCACCGTCATGAAATTCTGTCCAGTTAAACATTGAACATGTGAAAAGAAAGGAAGAAAGAGAGAGAGACAGAAAATTGCTTGAGGCTTTTTTTTCAATTCAGTCGAGGTTATCAGAAAGAGAGAGAGACAGAAAATTGCTTTAGGCTTTTTTTCAATTTAGGCAAAGTTATTTTAAATTTTGTGAGAAATTACTTGATTTATACTCCTCATGTAGTTTCTATGTCAATTTATCCCCAGACTTTGAAGGCCAAAAAATTTGCTAAAAACATTAATAAATTCTCCTCAGAAAAAAAAATTGTCACAATCTTGAAATTCTGTACAACTTAACATTGAACATGTAAAATGAATGAATGAAAGAAAGGTTTATTTATTCATTCATTTTTTGTAATAAAAAAAATAGCAATTCAGTCAGTCAAAGTTATCATCACAAAAGTTGTGAGAAATTTCTTATATTCCTGTGTAATTTCTATGTCAATTTATCCCAAAACTTTTAAGCCCAAGAAGAATTAAAGAGTTAAACCTTGATCATGGCCACAAATCTTTCAATGAAGGCTGCTGAACAGGACTTAAAGCATGTTTATTATATATGTGATAATAATGAACGAATCAAGGACAAGATTTCGACCTACCACAAATCCATAAATTTTTCTGGCCCATCATCAATTTCACTCCATGGTATTCTTTATAACACACTTGTTCTATTCGCACATTTCATTGTAACTATGAAGATTAAATTCTGTTACATACTTCAAATTATTGTGTCGCATCTGATCGTTATTGCAGATACTGATCAACAAGTGACAAGATACAAGGGCATTTGCATATAAACTTTCCCATGCACTGCTTATTGTGCCCCCCTTCGAAGAAGGTGGGGCATATAGCTTTGCACATGTCGGTCGGTCGGTCGGTCGGACGGACGGTCGGTCTGTCGGTCGATCAGTCAGTCGGTCGGTAGACTGTGGTTTCCGCACAATAACTCAAGAAGTTTTTGAGCTAGGACTTTGATACGATACAGGTGTATCATTCTAGTCAAAAGCTAGGCAAAGTTTGAAGATGGGTGACCTTGACCTAATTTCCAAGGTCACAGTGGTGCCTGAGTTTACTTTGGTTTTTGCACAATAACTAAAGAGGTTTTTAAGCTAGGACTTTTATATTGTACAGGATTATAGTCCATATTTGGGGCTAGGGGAATTTTGAAGATGGATGACCTTGACCTCATTTTAAAGGTCACAGAGCCACTTTACTGAATATGGTTTCATGCTTTCTGCATGATAACTTATACCTTGGAGCTAGGACTTTAATATTGCACAGCTTTATGGTTCTCTGTACGGGCTAGATTGAGTTTGAAGATGGGTGACCTTGACCCAGTTTTCAGGGTCACAGAGAGATTGAAGAATTCCTGTGGTTTCTGCACAATAACTCAAGAAGTTTTTAAGTTAGGACTGGGATACTATACAGGTCTATAGTTCTTGCTAAGGGCTAGAAGAAGTTTAAAGTTTGATGACCTTGATTTAATTTCCAAGGTCACATTGGACCTGAGTTAACTTTGGTTTCCACATGATAACTGAAGAGGTTTTAAAGCTAGGACTTTTATTTTCGGGGCTAGGTCAAGTTTGAAGATGGGTGACCTTGACCTAATTTCAAAAGTCCCAGAGCCACTTGGTTGAATACTGTTTCTGCATGATAACTTGCATTTTAGAGGTAGCACTTTTATATTGCACAGCTTTATGGTTGCCTATAAGGGCTAGTTTGAGTTTGTAGATGGGTGACCTTGACCCAGTTTTGAGGGTCACACACAGACAGTAGACTTCCTGTGGTGTTTGCACAATAACTGAAGAAGTTTTTGAGCAAGGACTTGGATACTGCACCGCTATATAGTCCTTGTTAAGGGCTAAAAGAAATGTAAAGTTTGGTGACCTTGATGTAAATTCCAAGGTCACATATTCATCGGATTTAAGCTTGGTTTCTGCATGATAACTGAAGAGGTTTTGAAGCTAGGACTTTTCTATTGTACAAGATTATAGTCCATATTCGGGGCTAATCGAAGATGGGTGGCCTTGACCAAATTCCAAACGTCACAGACCCACTTTACTTAAATATGGTTTCATGATTTTCGCATGATAACTTGTACTTTAGAGCTACGATTTTTATATTGCACAGCTTTATGGTTCCCTATAAAGACTAGGTTGAGAATGAAGATGGGTGACCTTGATACAGTTTTCTGACATTGATGTATGATCAACCTTCACTAATTTTGTAAGGTCACGAGTGCCCCATCTACCACTATCAATAGAGTAGCGAGGGGCAAAGGTAATGAGGGCAGGGGGCATCTATGTTTTACAAACATATCTTGTTCTATTGCCCTCTGTCATTTATTTTCACTCCTACCTTATTTAGTGCTCAAGATTTGTTCCTTTGCGGTATTTTAATGAGATTATGATGTTAAAATTTGGTATCTATGTCCAATAATTTATTATAGAATGTTTCATGGATGTTGTCTGGCTGGAATACCAAAGAAACTCCTTGAATGGTGCACATGAAATTAGAGGCATTTGCTTGGATGCTGAGCATCATATGATGAAATATCCACCAATGACCAGCCTCGATACTTCCAAAGGCCCTTGTAATGAAGTTTCATCCAACTGCAGGTTTTTTGGGCGTGGTTTCCCGGGGATTTCTTTTTCTTAAACCATCAGATAGCTTGTTGTATAAAGAGACAAAATCCTGTGCTAGCAGCCATACTGGCAAAATTTCTTCACAAATGAACCATCAAATAACCATCACCTTATTACCCTGCAAGTGAAGTTTCAGGATATCCTGTTTGCAGCTTGTGTGAGCCTCCATTTTATCTGTCCATAGCGGAATCCTTATAAGCAAAAAATCTCATGATTCGCAGGCTAAATCACACTCAAATGACCAGATTCACTTAAAACTTTGTGGGAATGTACCTTGGGTGGATCTGTACCAAGTTTGTTCAAATGGTCATGCTCCAGTCTGTTTTTTTTTTATGTTTTTAAAGATTCTTTGTTCACTATATGGCAAAATCTTTAAAAAATCTTCTCCAAAACTGCTCAGCTAATTGGTTTGAAATTTCATAGGGAAAAACCTCTGGGGACACAACTTAATTTGTTCAACTGATGGTTCTGTGATTTCCTTCTATTTTTTATGAATTTTTGGTTGTTTTTGCTCTTTGCAATATCATCTCCAAAAGAGTCCCTCAGATCATGCTGAAACAGTGTGGAAATGTTCCTTGTAGAAAGGCCGAATATAGATGTTTATTAGGTGGCAATACCAGGAATCCCCGATTTTGAACAATTTTTTCAATTTTGGTACTTATCTGTCAATGCATGTATTCTCATTGATTATTATGTAAATGTATGGAGATTGATATTTGGTAATTTACATTTTCTACATCTTCTCCAAAAGTGCTGACAAGGTTCACTGGGATGTACCTTGGCTGGGTCAGTGCTAAATATATTCAAATGATCATGCTCTGGTGATCTTTGGATTTTCAATGATTTTTTTAATTAAAACTCTGTTTATTTTTCTACTATCTCAGCAAATTTCACTTATTGGCTTATATCTTCATAATGGTGTAGCCTAGGCCCATAGTTAGTATTAAGCATTAACAGAAAAGTTCCTATGGGCTTTCAGTTGGTACAGTTTGTTCTCACCCTGAGTGAGTCTGGAAGGTCAAACTGATTATATTGGCCTTTATCTTCATAATGGTGGATCCTAGACTCACAGTAACTATAAAACATTAATAAAAAAGTGCCTATGGGCTTTCATTTGGTGTAGTTAGTCTTGACCTTGAGTGACATTGAAAGGTCAAGCTGGAGGTTAAAGTGATACATTGTCTTATATATATTGGTGATGGTGGAGCATAGACCCCATAGTCACTATTAAAGATTAATAGGAAAGTGCCCATTTGATTTCATTTGTTGTAGTTGATCTTGACCTTGAGTGACCTTGAAATGTCAAACTGGAGGTCACACTGACACATTCACTATAACACTTCATTTCTGGGCTCTAACTCTATTGTCCTTGGACTTTCATCATCATCATCATCATCATCATCATCATCATCATCATCATCATCATCATCATCATCATCATCATCATCATCATCATCAGTTGAGGACAAGACCACCATGGTCCTTTCATTTGTAATCTAGTCTAAAGTCTTAGCTCTTAATGGTGCAAGGTTTTAAACCAATTAAGTCAACAGCTTTCTTAAGTATGCTTTGGATGCGCTGAACCCAACGTGTGCTGAGGAAAGATGCTAATCTGGTCTGGTCTTACATGTATCTTTCCTGACACTGCAGGCATACTGGTGGTTGAATAAAATTAAGGTCTTTTAGGAGTTTGAATCTGGGATTTTTATAATTCAGCTGAGCACAACCTTTCTCATGATAAACACTAAAAGAGTTAAAAGATAAAGTCCTTTGTGAATATGACCAGAGGTAATAGAAGCTCTGGTTGCACTGGTATGTCCAAGCTGGTTAAATCAAGGGGATGCTTCCATTATCGTGAGTACAGTGGCCACCACTGTTGTGGTGCTCAGAGGCAGGCAGTTGGATGTGATATTGGTTCAGACTTTTCCACTTTCATGTCAGGACATGAAAGGGAAGGTATCACAGATATTGCGTGGTGTAGATTCATACCAAATGTTTTTATGATGTGGAATTGAGTATATATTTGTTTTGATATGAGATACAGCAGGGACCCATCTGTCACTTCATTGAAAAAAGTGGTGAATAATGTTGCATCTGTCAGATAAATTTGTCTCCTATGTTTGATGAAGTAACAAAGGTGAGGGTGTTTTTCAGAATAGAAATGGATTTCAGAACCAGACAGTCACCAAAGCAATCTGTGAAACCCCTACTAATTGAGGCTTAATGGATTGAAAAAGTATTCACACAAGCACATGGATGGTATATATTTTCAAAAAAGGACATATCCCTGGAAGGATTCAATATCGAATCCCACAAAACAGGAAAAAGGAGAGCAACTTTTAGTTAGTCCTGATCACTGACCACCTTATAGCACAAAAGTGATGACTGATCACAGCTGGATGGGATCATTCATTGCAATAAAATGATTGCAGGATCATCCATGAAAGTGACAAATGAGTACAGGGATCACTCATAATATTGGTTTATGATTCCAGGGATCACTCATAATATTGGTTTATGATTCCAGGGATCACTCATAATAATTATTGGTTTATGATTTCAAGGGATCACTCATAACATTGGTTTATGATTCCAGGGATCACTCGTAATATTGGCTTATAATTCCAGGGATCACTCATAATATTGGTTTATGATTCCAGGGATCACTCATAATATTGGTTTATGATTCCAGGGATCACTCATAATACTGGTTTATGATTCCATGGATCATTTATGGCACTAAAATAATGCAGGGATCAATCAAAGAACTGATAAATCATTACAGGGATCATTAATAGAACTAATAAATGATCATTGGAATTACTCATAGGATGGACAAATAATTATGGGGATCATTTAAAATACTGACAGAAGATTCCAGGGATTACTCACAGCACTGATAAATGACCACAGACATCATTCATAGTACTTAATGATTGCAGAGATCATTCATAGAACTTATATGATTAAAGGGATTCCACGGAACTTACAAATAATCACATGGATCATTCATCAAACTGAAACAAATTATCCAGGAATCACTCACAGCACTGGTAAATGATTAAAGGGATCATTAATATGACCGATTTTTATATGTTGCGTGGATTGCTCATGATACAGAGATCACCCATGACAGCTCTGATAAATTATTCCAGAGATCACTTGAACACTGATAAAGGATAACAGGGACCACTTACAGCACTGATAAAGGATAACAGGGACCACTTACAGCACTGATATGTGGTTTCAATGATCAATTATAGCATGAGCAGCTGATTCTAGAGATCAGTCATAGCTGTGATTATTAATTCCATGGATCATGCATATACTGATGAAGAATTCCAGGAATCATTCAAATAAATTATTTCATGGACCACTGGTCAATAATTCTGAGTATCAACCATGACACTTATAAATGATTGTTAGGATCTCTTGCAGCACTGATAAATCCAGGCATCTATGTACTGATAAAGAATTTGGGGAATCACTCGTAGCACAGACTAATGAAACCATGGATCATTCATGGATAAATGATGACAGGAGTTCCTTATATGACATCATAAATGAATTCAGGGATCTCTTGCAGCACTGATACAGGACTCTAAGGATCATTCATAGGACTGATAAATGAATGCAGAGATTTCTTGTAACCCTGATAAAGGGTTCCAGGGACCATTCATAGCACTGATAAATGACTACAGGGATCATTTATAGCACTAATAAATGATTCTGTGGATCATACTAGCCCTGATAAATGATTACAGGGATCAATTGTAGCACTGATAAATGATTATAGGGATCATTCATAGCACTTATAAATGATTACAGGGATCAATTGTAGCACAGATAAATGATTATAGGGATCATTCATAATGATGATAAATGATTACAGGGATCTTTCATAATGATGATAAATGATTACAGG
This sequence comes from Hermodice carunculata, assembly GCA_964020975.1. Lineage (NCBI taxonomy): Eukaryota > Metazoa > Annelida > Polychaeta > Eunicida > Amphinomidae > Hermodice > Hermodice carunculata. The sequence continues at coordinate 50,283,378 of OZ026614.1, read as the reverse complement.
GATCTTTCATAATGATAAATGATTACAGGGATCTCATACAGCACAGATTGGTGATTTCAGGACTTTGCTCATATGTAGCCCTGTGGCCTGAAACATGTTGTAGCACCATGGCTTTAATTTGGAGCTGTGGCCTATTGGGCGTAGGGGTCAGAAGGTTAAACCATTTCATTGATCACCAATGTACGAAACAGATGGCTGATTATGGAAATCACAGCATAGATCAATGGTTATGGTGGACATGCATGATCATCTGACACTGGCGGGTTAAAACTGATCACAGGCAACACTGATTTTAGATTATTGGCACCTGCCACAACACTCAGGAGTGGTTACATTGAACACTCACAGCAATGATCAGGGCAGGATCACTCTCAACACTGCCAATAGGCAACGATCACTCATAACATTAATGAGCAATTACAGGAATTTCTCACAACAGGTAGGAGTCTTATTACAAAGACAACTCCAAATGCTGATGACTGTACAATAGCGATCACTCACAAGTATTCTTCATGTTTATTATGTGCTTTGTGAATACTTTGTGTGGTTGTCATACATGAAGGCACAAGACGCTTTGCACTTCACCCCCTGTGGGCATATTATGTCTGCTTTAGGATTAAGCTGGTAGGATTTACATGAGTCAAAAACATTTTCACCAAAATGGACAGAGACGTCAGATTTGTCTTTGAGGTAAGTTACTTGTAGCATACATTAGAATACCATTTTGACAACTTACAATAATGCTCATGCAGCTTCAGCGGTTGAGAATATGTTGTGTTATTAACATATTTGATGACATTGAAGGTGAGTAAAGCCTCACCAGTCTCATTCAACATTATCTTTGCCCATTTATCTTCAGTTCACTGACATAAGCAGGAAGTGCAGGCTATCAGAAAAGAAGACTGTGAAGTCAATGGCTCCGCCCATTAAAGTGGCATATTACAATGTATGAGAAGGTCATTGAAATTCACGCTCCTCCCATTTGGCTGAAGTATGTTAGGTTTCCCAGTATGCACAGTAGCTCCAGTCAATGGCAGGTTTTGTATTCACATTCATGAGATGACCACAGTCTTTCATTCTGCCCTCTGTTGGGTGGCTTTCAGACACATCCACGAATGCATTCAACCTGCCGTGGTCATCTGAAACCGCTATAATGTGTCAGCTGTATAATACAGTTGTGTTTACTTTGACTCAATTTAATGTGGACTCAAATAAATGCTTCAATGTGTGTCTGGGTTATGGTCTGTGGGTATTGAAGCCGGCCGGTCATGACATAATGGACAGGCGTGTACCATAGTTCACCTAGTCACCCGTGATTGCCCAGGTTACATTATAATATATGTATGGAGTGGCCTAGCTGGCCTGGATCCATCGGCTAATCATATTTGCTGGACTTGTTTTTGTATTACACAGACACAACTTGCCAACTACGGCAGATGTGGAAGTAGAAATTGATTGGTTGCACAGGTGAGAGAAATTGCATATGTACATGTGTTAGCATTGTGACGACTTTTTGTCTGTTTTTTATCTGTGAAGATGTTTATATTCTATTTGCTATTGCCATTTCTGAGAGCTGATGTAAATGTGGGTGGAAGATGTAAGCATACAGCAACTCTGGGGCCTTGCCTCCTTAACAGACCAAACTGTGGCTTTGAATGTGGTTTTATAGCAGACTCGAGTATATACATGCATGGTAGCAGGGGGTGTCTTTAACCTGTATTGTGGGTGTCTGAATGAATTGTGTTGGATGTACACATCAATATGCTGAATTGGGAGTGACCTTGTTAAATGTGTTGTAAAGCATTAATGATCTGTGCCATAAAGGGCTGCATGGAAGAACGAAAGTACATTTCATTGATGGATCATGTGAGTAGCTCAGAATTTCATGATGAACAAAATGCCAGAAGAGGCAGGTTGAACAGGGTTTTATAGGGAGAGAATGTAAAAAAAGATTATTTTTCAATCAAGGGTAGGTTGTTCTCACTGCATGTAACTCAGTCTTGTTTAGGTTGTATAAGTATTGTCTCAAAAACACCTGGCTTCCTGGATGTGATCATGCATAAAATGGGGAGAAGAGGAGTTACATTTTTTTGAAAATTTTGTCAGAACATTGTGTTTTGTAGCAAAATTAAATAGTTTCAAGTTTGTGATGATACATTGTGAAATATGATGATGTATGCCCTTTCCAAAGTTCTCAGTTTGCTCCAAAATTTGAAGTTTTTCTTCCATTTTGTACAAAAATGATAAGACTTAGAATGAACACAGGAGAATCGTGCAACATTTATGTCATCACAGAAATACCCAAACAACCCTTTCTTGAAGAAATTAACTTACAATAGCTGACAAAACAGATTAACTTTGATTAACTCTGTCTGACCCAAACTGCCAGATGTCTGCTTTTATGTTTTCGTGTAATTTCTCATTAAGAGAAAACACCCGTGAATGAGAACTGGTGATGAGTCCAGTAAATGTCTGACATGTTCTCAGGCAGCAACGTTTCTTTTGTTTGTGCATGGGTAGCGGGGATGTCTCATTCTAAGAAGGAAGGGGTTAAGTTACAGTGTCTCCAGGTAGTGGTCACCAGTAGAGGGTGATCTTGTAAGCTGTATGGCCTGGCCTTAAACTACAGGTTTTGATTATGTTGCCTGGCGGACCCAAAGTGAATGATGTGCCAATGCAGCAGGGAGTAGCCCTATCACAGTGAATTCCCTGTGGCAGGCTGAGGGATCATCAGGTGTTATAGGCTAAGGCAATGTTGATGTGGGATCCACTCATCTACACTAATTAATGCAGCACACTGGACCAATTAACCATTTCGTCCATGGATTGACACATAGTCCACAATTTTCTTAAAGCAGGTTACCTACCACCAGCCCCTCTTGGCTGGTTTGTGAGGAAAATGGTTAATTGAAGTAAGTGTGCTCCACAGAGACGCTAAGGCACCGCCTGAGAACAACTTATGCAGCAATGGGAGTGTGTACGAGATCATACTGGGAGCAATACAGAGAGTCTAAACTTCATATCAGTAACAATACAATGAGGAAAAAAAAGATGGTTTTATGTATAAAGTTGCATAGATTAAAAAGATTTTACAGTAGATTTCTTTGAAGACAAAAACATGTAAGCGCATGAATTTTATTTTAGTTTTATTGTCAATTCTTTTATTGTGTCTGAAGAAGACATGATGGTTCTAGGTCTTAAAGCAATTCCAAGTAGCATGCCTAGCATAATTGAGAAAAAAAGCACAATGCAGCCCCCATGATGATGATAAAATTCAGTGATGAAGGGAAAATTTAATGGAACTGGCGTGAGATTCTTTTTCAAAACTTTTTTTTCCTGTTAATTTAAGGGTATGTTTTTCTTTGGCAAGCTGTGGCTGGCCTCTGGGTCTGGCCTATGGGGATGCTGAATACATAGTTTGGGAAATATTTCTATCAGGATGTACCTTATTGTTGAGGAGAGACAAGAAAGATAGGTAGACGTACACAAAAAGCATATCTGACCCAGCGTTTGGCCCGTGGCAAACCCTGAAGGTAAAGCAAGTACAAGAAAGATGACTGTAACCCTGTCATGTTGGGGGAGTTGATTGAAAATGTTGTCTTGTTTGGCAGAGAAATGTTTAAACTGTGGATGTTTTATGGAATGAATTATGTCTCAAGTTCTGCTTTTATCCAGTTCAGTAGTTTACATTTGTATACAGTTTATTGTTGTTGGATACAACCTTTCTAGCATCAGTTAGGATTTGCTGAGCCCGTCTGGAGTAGAAGAGTTAATTTAGAACATTTCTTCATGTAAAAAGATAAAAGAATTAAAAAAGAAAATCAGATGTCTGCATGATATGTAGGTGCTCAAGAAGAGAATTTTTTACACATCTCAGCAGGCAGAGAATTTTACAGCTTTACCAGTGCACTGCACGATTATTAATTGCATGCACCATTATTTTATACCCATTTAAGTCCCATTTGTCAGGTCATTTCACGTTTTACGATTGTTAAATTATCATCATTAACCAAGGTCATGGCCACAATCATTTACAACCCTGAAAGGTACTCCTGACATTTATGTTGTCAGCAAAATGGTCCCCAACAATACTTTTAGACCTATTTAGCCTCATCCACCCACCCACCTTCACCACCACACCACCACCTCCATCCCCACCCCACCCACCACCCACCCCCACACACAGTTGAGTCTGCAACGTACAGTTTTGGGGTTGCTTTACAGATACAAAACCCACAGAAATAAAAATGAAGTAACTCTAGTTTTATAAAGTTTGATGTAGATCTGTCAGATATGACCATTTTTTTTTCTTTTCATTCACAGAATGGTACTAAAAAAATGTATAATCAAAATATTGTTTCACATAAAATCTATGTGGTCTTAGGAATTCTTGTGGAAAACCATGAGCAAGGAAAGTGTAAAGAAAGGTTGATACCGGGTGGGAGATGGTTAACTCTTTCTTTCATGTTTAACTGGGTCAACAGCTTTCTTAAACATCCTGAGGAAAACTGTTGACCGGGATTGTTCTTTTGGTCTCTGCAACTGTTCCGTGGTGACAGAACATCACAATTGGCATGCTGGTACTTAAGTGCAAGGTTGTTTTACAAGGAAAGTGAATCTGATACCTTTATGTCAGATCAGAGGACTTCTACTTGCTTCAAACTTGGCAGTGGATAAATTAAAGTAGACAGGAGGAAGCCCTAAGTGATTCTGTGGCTTATTTCATTTGGCTATATCATCATGCGTTTAGTTCTCTTTTGTGCTCTTCGCAAATGCCAGTAGGTGTCGGACCTAGTTGGCTGGGCATATATCACTCAAATTAATCATGACTTTCACTTCAGTTGTCATGGGCAGTAACAAGACTTAATTGGTCTGCATTGGTCCACACAGCAAGTGTAGTGTCTTTGTTAGCATGTTCTTTGCTACTCATCTTGAGCAGAGTGTAGCTCATGAGTTGTAGTGGCACTTGTTCAAGTGGGATAAACCTGGCCAAAATCCAAACTGTGTCGAATTTATTAACTGAAGAGGATGTTCAGTTCAACTTTTAAACTACCCTGTGCTTGTTCTTATGAGTCAATATTTAATCAGCCAATTTTTAATTGTTGCAAATTTAAATATTTTTGCAAACAGTGCTCACATGATTTATTATATGCATGTGCTGTAGTTTACTAAATAATACTCACCTGAGCACAGGTGGCTGTTACAGGGCAATTTGGAGATATTTTAATTCACTTAGCATTCTCATGGCAAAGTCATTTCACTTTAAGGCTTTCATAGTTATAATATATATGAAGTTATTTCATGTGGTTTAGGTGGTTTAAAGTGAAATTAATATATCACCTTCGAAGCAGTTAACTTATGCAACAGTTTGGATTCTGGCCAAGTTCAGAGTGCTTACAAAGGACGGTGAAGCTGGGGTCTCGCTAGGTGGTATAATTTCTACATCCATGTAAAGGTCTTTCAGCTGATAATTTATTGGCCACAAACAGTTGTAATAAATTCATTGTTGTGTGGAGAGCCAATGTTGTAAAACTTTTGGGATTTGGATTTCCTTCCAGATCCAGTTTGCCATTCTGATACACATAAATTACACATGCTGCTAGCTAGGTTTCAGGACTTATCATCAGTTTAGAGTTTTTAACAAATTAACATTGACATGATATTTGTTAACAGAAGCGTGTCACATTTAACAGAAGTGTGTTGAAGTATACTTTGATGCAGGTATCCATAATATTTAAAGAATGCTGTCTGCAAGTAATAGACTTTAATAGAGGAAACCGTATACCAAATAATTATGGCAGTGCACACTTTGCAGAGGGACCAGCCATTTTTTTTTTCAAGCACAGCTTAATAAGTTCATTTAAATTTAGGCAACTAAAATACTAAAAATACTGTGTAAATGTATATCTCGCTACTGTTTGAACTGAAAGGTTTATGTAAAGTTTCCACAATGCAAAGACAAATTGACATTCTTCAAGAATAAAAGAGGTTGGCTTGGAGGGAAAGTTTGTCTCAAATTGAACTTCTTTTTTGCACAGAGAAGAAATGTGCACAGTTTTCACAATGCAAAGAAAGACTTCGAGCTGAAGGAGTAACCAGTAAGAGTTAAGTGGGCTTTTTGAGAAGTCTGAAGGAGTTACCGGTAAGAGTTAAGTGGGCTTTTTGAGAAGTCTGAAGGAGTTACCGGTAAGAGTCAAGTGGGCTTTTTGAGAAGTCTGAAGGAGTTACCGGCAAGAGTTAAGAGGGCTTTTTGAGAAGTCTGAAGGAGTTACCGGTGAGAGTTAAGAGGGCTTGTTGACAAGGCTAGGAGAGGTAGAACAACAGCAGTTTCTTACTCCCACCTGTGTCAGACCATCATAAATTTGTCAGTAGCACAGATTAAAAATTTAATTCCTGGTGAACAAATTACAGAAGCATGACATTGATCATTATTTTTTCAGGTGATCAAGGTGAATTTAAGATTAGAGCAAAACTGAACTGAAATAGTTGTTTTAACTCTTTCAGTGCCACATTTTGGACAGAGTCAACAGCTTTCCTTGGCACACATTGGGCTCAGTGCACCCAAAGCATACCAAGGAAAGCTGTTGACCTGGACTATTATATTCCATGTAACTACAGGGGCATGCTTGTACTTAAATGAAGGGTCTTTTTACGAGAAACCTGTTTCTGGGATCCTTATCATAATTCAAAGCATTGATTTTTAAGTAGTTTGACTTTAGTCACAGTTGACACTGAAAGAGTGAACCAAAAATTAAGAACTGAGGCAACAGATTTCCTGAGCACAGTTGTGTGGAGGAAAGCTCTTTACCTGGACGATTCCTTTATTTCTTTACTTCTTTCACACTACATGTAAAGCAAATAAGTCACTGCTTATAGAGGCTTGCCAGTACTTGAATGATAGGTGTGTTCACAGAAATTTGAATCAGGAATCTATATTATGGTTCAGATGCACGCAACTTCTGATGTAACTGGGATTGGGAGAGTTACAGGGGTGGGTGGGTGGTTGAAATAATTGATCATAAGTGTGCTGGGTAACCATGTTAACATCAAAATAAAATTTTTTGGTGGTCAGTAGGGATGAATAGTCAATAAGAGTATTATTTTGCCCATATAAATATATGGCAATATTAATAAATTTAGCAGAACAGCAGGCAAAGTGAAGAAGCCAGTAAAGATATTAAAAAAGGTCATAAATTTGTTTGGAAATTATGGCATACTCTCAAAATAATAGCTTTTTAAAAATTATAACTTAACAAGTCACAGATTTGCTTGGAGATGTCACATATGGTTAAAATTGTTGTTTGTTTTTTTTTTGTTTTTTTTTTTGTTTTGTTTTGTTTTTTTTTGTTTTTGTTTTTTTTTGTTTTGTTTTGTTTTTGTTTTTAATTATGCTCTTGTCTGCATTTTTCCTTTGGATCAAGGATCTATTCAAGGAAGAATGCACCTGAATAGCTGGGTCTTAACTACGATTCTGAGCAAAAATGCTAAGTTAATGTGGAATTTGAATTAAACACCAAAGGAGACAATTTCAGTAGTTTGAGTGGCAAAGGGTCAATATCAATGTTAAACAAACAGCTGCAACAGTGCTGCATCCTCCACATTGTTCTGAACAAACAGTGCCCACCCCCGCACAATCTAATCTCTATGCCCCTTAGTCAGTCCAGTCACTGCCTATATGTCTATACCTGAACTAATTAGTAGCTAATATAATGATTGATGTGCAAATTTAGAAAATTCAAGAATTTAACGGGCAAATGAATATAAATAAGTCGGTAGGAAATCATGAAGCATGTTTTACAGCCAGTCAACAGCTTTCCTTGGTGCACAGTATGCCAAGGAAAGCTGCTGTTGCCGTGGTCCAAGGGTTAAACCGTTGAAAGTGTGTTCTACTGGAACATATGCAGCAGTACACTGCTATTAGCAAACTTTGTAAGATTTTACAATCAAACGTTGACCCCAAGTTGAGGTGGCTAACATTTTTGACAGGTGCTTTTGGCGACATAGGTTGAAGGAAGTCCTTGTAGTGACAGTGAAGGATGAAAGTCAGAACCGCAGTCCTTGCAGCAGTGTTAGTATTGAGTTAACTACTGTAGAGCTTATGTCCACATTGAGTCAACAGCTTTCTTCAGGCTGAGAATAAAACTGTTGATTTGAACTGTTTACTTTCCATGGTGGCACTGCTGATGTCAGTAGCTGCATGATGCTACTTGAGTGAGGTAAGGCTTTGCATGAGAGTTTGAAGATATAGATGTGTGACCATTACTTGTGACCAGTATCAAAGGGTTAATATTTATTGTAGCTGGGACATGGACCATGAAGACTCAGGTATGTGCCAAGATATCATATCTGCCGCCTGACCTGTGCAAGGTCAATACAGGAGGACAGGTTCCCTGGGGCGTAGTGTGATGTGCAGGCTGGGTGTTAAAGTACATGTGGGGTGATGGACCTCGGGGCATGTAGAGTGTAGGAAACATAACCTGAGCTGGTTCAGTGTTGTGTTCATTTCCTTGCAACAGGTTGTGTTGCTTATCTGCTGTGAGATGGGCAAAACTGATCACCAAAAAATAAACTTTTGATTACAATGCTCCATTGGCAGGGCTGCAAACATAATTAGCATAAAGTCGAGCAGTGCAAGGCTGGTCATAAATCCATGGCATGTAGACCTGTGATTTCAAAGGTGTAGGTGTAAGTTAGATTAACATTTCTATCAATTATGGATTTAAGGTAGCAGGAACATTATGACAGTGACTTCTGTTCTGAGCCAAAGATCTTTTTAACTGCTTCAAATTGTTTTGCATTCGCTGTTATGATATACAGGGGGCAGACGAGACACTACACCATTGCTTGGTATGGTGTGATGCATATAGAGAGATGAAGGAAAATACGTTTAGAGAATAGCAGAATGAGGTGAGGGCTTTGAGGAAGTGCAGGATTAGGAGAAAAAGAGCATGTGGCATGGATTTTAGGTTTGACACGGTTTACCAGGAGGAAAGATAGGGGTCAGAACTGTACAGGACTTCCTGGTACAGTGCTGGGAGAAAAGAAATAGAATGTCGGAATTAGAAGAGAACAGAATTAATTAGAATAACAGGTTTTGGGAAGGAAAGGAAAAGATAATAATATGTTAATTCAAATCAATTGAAGTTAGCTCAGGAATAACAAAACTGGCATAATTTTATCAATGGGGTTATTATCTTGCTAGGTTTTGGGTTCCATGTATAATGGTATCCCAGAAAAATTCTGGGCAGACTCTTCCAAGAGATTGGGAAGAGGGTTAAATTGTGGACAAACAGTATGAGTGTATTAGCATATACAGACATGAAAAAGGAAGATGTGGCTTCAGCTAATGAAGAGAAACACTTGTTCAGGTGGGTGTAGTACATGGCACAACCATACAAAGTGTGACTTTCGTTTTTAGATGTTGACAATCTTGCATCGCTGTGTTTTTAGTGTGTGGCAGAATTCTGGCACTGTGCATTGATCCTTCATAACCTGGTCATATGGCTCTGTCACGTGGCAACTGCTGACCCCTGTGTATATGATGTACTTGATAATTCAGACTTATGATGCTCATATACTTTTATTGGGAAATATATTTTATTAATTCAAATGTATAATGGAGGTGACAGAAATAGCTAGACACATATTATTTGAGCTGTAGCAATGAATTATGAACCTTGCTCGTTTTTGCACATTTGTTGATTATTAATAGATACATGTAGGCTTCCGCAGATGGGACCCCTATTAGTTCTTGGATCTGTGAAAGTGTGAGTCAAACAGCCGGGTCATGCACTGTCACTGTGCATATTTGGCAGTTCTGTGCCATATTTAATGATGTGTTCAATGTAGTTCATAGCTGAGGTGAGTTGTGGATTTCAATTCTTTCTTAAACTGTTGGCCTTGTATCCACATCCACTTAGCCCACTCCTGGTCAGAGTACATGTAAGAGTGAGTCAATAGCTTTCCTTGGCATGGGTTGCATCCCTTCTGTGCCAAAGAGAGCTACTGACCTGCATGTAGGGTGCGCCATCATGAGTGGTCTTGCATACACATCTCAGCATTAGTGTTTTCTAGTAACAAGCTAACGTAGGTAAAAATGTTAAGGCAGACAACCATTTACATCTGGGCATTATGGGCTATCTGAGTGGGATAGGGTTAGAGTAAGATTGAGTCAACAGCTTTCCTTGTTGCTGGTCTGTGTAACCCCACTGTGTTGTCCAGTCACATTTTTAAGGACCAGCCAGTTTTTCCCTGGTTCAGCTAGGGTTAGTTTGAGCAAGGAGGCTGTACTTTGTGTGGCCTCCTTGGTTTGAGTTCTGCCTGTTGTATTATAATATCACAAAAATGTCTCAACAGAGTTTCTAGAAATTTGGTTAAGGGTACCCGATGAAGCAAACAATTAATGAATGTGTTAAATTCCTGGTTAACTGTGATCACTTTGAAACTTCAGAAAGGCATATTCAACCAGTGCATACATGTATAATGGTGATTGCCAACTGTGGTGCTTCACAGCATGCATTTTCATGTTGCTTCCATAAGATTGAGTTACTTTCATAGTTGAAATGAGCTAAGTTGCTAATTTGCATGAGGAGATGTATCAAGAACTTGAAAATTGACATTTGATAGCCCCATCTTATCCCCGAGTCATACTTGAGCAAAGGGTAGTACAGTCATTATGTCATCCATGTGTCCCTGAATTGATCTAAACCAAATTCATTGTGTTGGTTCCTCAGATGTAGTGCTCACACAAGTCTACATTGAATTTGAAGGACAATGACATTTACCCAATTTCAAGGTCACTAGGGTTAATTATTTTTTCCAATTTCTAGCACAACATCTCAGGAACCAGATGAGCTAGGATCATAAAACTTTAACAGTTAATTACCCTTGTCAAGTCTGAAGGACAATGACCTCAGCAGAGTTGGAAGGTGTCTGGGTGAATTCTTTTTTAATTTTTTGCATGGGATATCTTGAGAAGCAGATAAGCTAGTATCACTTAACTTTTACAGTTGACTATCTGGGTTATGATTGTGATAGCCTGCTTCTGTGCATTCATCTGTATGTCAGCCATACATGTATGTCCATCAGCACGTCTGTCCTTCTGTGTCAATTTATTGTGCATGATCTAGTTTAAGAAGTTGGTGATGTTGGATCACAAAACTTTAACGGTTGATCACCCATGCAGGAGTCATGTTGTTTGAATGATAACCTTGACCTATCGTTTCTGAATTTCTGGCACTCGATATCCTGAGAACCAGGTTAAGCTAAGATCATGAAACTTTTACATTTGATCATCCTTGTTAGTTTACATCAAGTTTGTAGTGAATTTACCTGCTGACCTTGAAATTGGGTCAAGGTTACCGTGTAAATTTTCCTTTAATATTTTGCACAGGATATCTCAAGAAACAGATCAGCTAGTATCACTCTAAACTTTTACAGTTTATAACCCTCATAAAAATCTGCAGAGTGCAAACAACAATGACCTTGACCCAATTTCAAGGCCAACAGGGTCAAGTCTTTGCAGAGGAATTTAAGACTATGCATGTAGCTATTATGTTCTCAAAGAGCACTGATGAAAGCAGTTGACCTGGACCATTTGTTTCTGCAGAAATACAGGCAAACTGGTACGTAGGTGAATGGTCTTTTAAGGAGGAATTTTAATCTGGAAGGTTATAATAGTTCAACGGTTCACATTCTTTGTTGTGATTGGCACTGAAAGAGTAGAAAATGACAATGTGAAAAAAGAAAAAGGTAAAAATACAAGAGCAGAAAGAGTATCTGAATGGCCTGTTTGCAGGAGTCCTCAATTTGCAGGAATTCTCTTCCTGTGCCTGTGATGATAAATTATCAGCATGCTTTGGGAAGGAATTACGAGTAAATAATTCTCAATCGGGTGTCTCTGTTTGCTGCTTTTGATGTCTTGACCTGATCGGAAGTTTAATTCAATTAAGCACATGAAAAGCTCAGTGAAGCATTGCTTACCGTTAGAGGTATGAAACCCCCTAAAGTAAGGATAATGTATGAATTATGCAATTTGTATGATGGATTTTGCATTGTATGGAGTCAAGGAATGTTTGTTGTTTGGAGCCTATGCCTTTATATCAGAACTTCAAAGCTGTAAATTAGAAAGGGACTAAAGTGTTATCCCATTTTCATGTGAAGGCAGCACCATTACTTGTAGTAAGAGGATCACTTGGACAGCTTTGTTGTTTGATTAGATACTTTCTATTGCATCGGAATGTTCACTGAACAAAAATGTTCAAGGGCTTAAAGGGGTGGGGGAGGGGATCTGGAGCACCATTGACAGATTGAATACAAGTTGTTTAGTGGTTCTCAGTTACCTTACGTATAAAGTCGCATTTCATGAGAAAAGTTTTTATGGGTCTGTATATAACTGTGTAACTAATTTCACAGCTCACAGAAAATAATATTCTGGATCCTAACTGTGAAAAATAGTCCTTCTCCTCCCTCTGCTTCTAATCACTTTATTTATGGCAGCTTGTGTTTAGGGGTTGTGTTTATATCTCGCCTTTATTAAATCAGCAGTTTTCCTAAGACTATAAAATTGTTATTAGTACATGTACCGATATTTTGTCCTTTATGACAATATTTCCTGTGTGTAATCAGAATAAGCAAACACTAGCTGGTGCAGTGGAGGTCTTTCAGTGAACTGACAGAGCCTTGCCAGGCTTATCATGGGAGCCAGAGGCATCATAATGTGTTATACTGTCATCCACTTAATTTCACTGTCTCTTTACTTTCACTAATTATACTGATGGCACAAAATCGTAAAAATAATAACACAACCAAATACAATTTTAGTGCAGGTTTAACAGGAGTGATATGTCCAAAACAGTGAAATATTAACTTAAGTAAAATGCCTGAAATGTGAAAATCGTGAATATTTATTCACATGAAAATAAGTATATTTACATTAATTGTCATTGTATAGACAAGGTCATCTTTTGCTTTCAAACTCTGTTGTTGACAATCAGTTGACCTTTTGTTTTGCTTATCGTGTGAATTTCTCCCAGGGTTTAAACATTTTTGAAAGTTCATTAGTTGCCTTAGGTTATATGTTGAACTGTATGTTTGTGTTAGAAAATCCACTTAAAGTGCACGACTTAGTTGTATAATTAGGTTAAGAACTGATGGTGATTATTTGGTTGTGGTAGCTTGGACAGATCTTGTAATCCAGGTAGGCTAAGTAATTTTCAACATTTTCATTTTTAATACGAATTGTAGACTTTCATCTGGACACTACTAATAGCTAGTTGATAGTTTAAACTGTTCAAATTTTAAATCTTTGAAATTTTATGATGTGATTCTAATTGCAATATATTTAGGAATACAGGCCTATTGTCATTATCAATTGTTTATGACAATCACATTTGTGTTCCAGCTGTCAGCTTGCGATATTTGTGAAAAATATCTCGTATAGAAATGAGTGCAGGTGATGTAAGTCTACCTGGACTTGAAGGCAATGAGTTACGGGCATTGGCAATGTTTAATCAGAGTTTATTTCATGACAGTTTGGCTTTTCAGACTTCTTTGCATTAAAAATGAAGTTGCATTTAATTTTGCAGTGTATTGCAGACTTACATGATCCGGTATGAATCAGCTACATTTATGGAAAGAGAATATTTTGTATTTCTATTCACACTGTTCTGTGAAAACCATGCTGCCTGTTGATGCAAGTTAAGGGAACATGTTACAATAGTCTGTGTAGATTGCCTTGCTGAAATGACCCCATGTCTCTTCTGCACAAATTACCCCAAAGTGCCTGGATGTTTTTACTCAGTTTTCTTATAAATAGAAAGTATTTGAAATCACAAGTGTGGAGAAAACATATTATGATTATGTACCTCATGTCAAGAGCTCCCACTGATGCTAGTTGGAGATATTGTGACCATTCAAGCACCAAGGAAAGCTCTTGATCCAGCCTCGTTCTAACCAGTGATGACTTAAAGATCACTGTTAAAGACAACACATTTTATTTCTGTGTAAATTTAACATGTAATTAAAAACTACCTGCTATATGAGACCATAGTGGATAGGATCCAGGTTCTGTATAGCAGGTACGTGTGCTTAGCTACTACATGAGACCATGGCAGAGAGGATCTCGGTGCTGAATAGCCAGTGCTGAACGGCTACATAAAACCATAGCAGAGAAAATACAGGTCTCGAATAACAGATACTAAACTACTACAAGACCATAGAGGAGATGATCCAGGCCCTGAATAGCAGGTACTAAACTAGTGCGCACCATAGCAGAGAAATTATACAGGTCTCTCAAAACATGTTTTACTGTACTCAAGTACATGAACCTGCCAGTGAGGACCTGGATCATCACTGGAAAATAGTTGATACTAAATTATTATGAGACCATGGTGGAAAAGATCCAGATCCTGAATGGCAGGTATGTGTACTTGAATACAGTAAAACATGTTTTGAGAGACCGCCCCTAGTGGTCACATAAGGCAGGTGGTCTCTCAATAAAGATACAATAACAAGGGAAAGATGGCCAATGGGACATGGTAAACATGGTCTGAAAAAGCAGGTGGTCTTTCCTCCCAGTGGCCTCTCAAAACAGGTTTCTCTCTGTATTTGAGATGTATGAAGCAAAATCATAATTGGTCAGGAATCTGAAATTGAAACTTGTAAGCGACGACAGATTACTGTGTTCAATCAGTCAATCTCACCAGCAATTAAGTCTATTGTCATGGTGACAGAGAAAATCAAGTAACAGTCTGGTTCAATTATGCACATCTCCTAACTGTTCACTGTAATATGATCATCCCAAACTAACTTGTGGGTAATTAGGTCTGAAAATTTATCTATATTTGTGTGAAGCATATTTTACAAAAGCACAATTTTAATGAAGATCTTTAACTTTGTTCATGGTGTATGAGTAAAATGAGGCAGCATGAAGAACTTAGTTTATCTACAATATTGTTGTAGCTAAATAAAATGCATTTAAATTTCTTTCACAATATTTTGAAAAGCTATATGTTATATAAAGTGTGGAATATTTCAGCTTTAAATAAAATAGAACTGAGAAACAGTTTGTGCATACATGTAAAACCAGGCAGGCCATTCAGTAACAAATTAGTTTAGCTAAAGATATTGATGTGGCTAGATAAATTATATATATTTTTTCACAAAGTTTTTTGAAAAAAAAATTGATAAAGTGGGAAATATTTCAGCCTTTAAATACAATAGAACTAAGGAAACAGTTCTTATGAACATGTTATCATGTATTTTGATTGTTACTTGAAGCGGGTCAGCTTCCATCACTTGAACAACTGGCCTCTATGGGTGTAATTTATCATATTATCATGACAGTTTTGGAACAACGTCACAAAAGTCCCACTGCAGAACAAAAGCATGACTGGTATAATTGTCAATTGTGATTGAAGTAAAATTGTGAGTTTTGACTCATGCATGCATATGAGCAAACTGGCCGTCATTCTCAATTGGTACAACCTGACATTTTTGTTTGTGAGTAAACATAGGGAGGCAGCCTGGTTGTTTTGAAGTTTTGTTGTGGCGCCCAGGTCATGCTGTTAGAGTGTATATGGGTGGATGCACCAATGAAGATGATATTGTATACACTTAATACATTGTTAACATGGCCTTTTACATGGCAATGATGGACTCGAAATTGTTACTTGGCCATGTCGTGGATCATTCAGGGAGGTTGTGATTTGCACACAGCCCCAGGTCATCAAAATAGGTGTGTGTATCTTGGTGCAAGAGAGACTAACCCTTTGTAAATATACAAAAATACCATGATCAGTCATGTAAAAAATATGCAGATAAATTTTCATGAAAGGTGAAAAGGAGGTGCATTTTTTTTTTTTTTTTTTAATTTTAAATATGTAAGCCAGATTGAAACCCAGGTCAGCTTTTTCTTGCTGAGTTTAATGGCTGAGCATAGAGTGTGGAAAATACATGCAAATATTACTGATCCATGCTGCAGGAAAAGGGTTAAAACTTTTCAGTCATATGCCATTTCCAGATCTTGCTCCATGTTTACTTAGATTTAAGATGAAGATTGTATATTCATGTTCTTCGTAAAAAAGAGCATTCGTTCAAGTATCAACATTCCTGTCTAATGCTTTCCAGCCTGATTCACATATGTGCAGACTCACACAAATATACTTTAATGTTGGGGTTATTAACATATAAATTGTTCCCATGGTAACACCACAAAATCATTTTTTCAGGAATAAAACAGTGAGATGGCAATTTATGGATAGAATGCGTGGGCTCTTTAAAATTGATTAATATTCTCATCTTTTATACTTTTTGTATACTTTTTATAATGTATTATTTAGACACAACTACCAGAAATTCTAGAAAGAAAATGGTTGTTGTGGCAACAGTTTTTTATATCTGACTTTTACCTTTGGAACTTCCAATATATCAGAGTTTATTTATATTTCTCATGAAATAATATAATTTTGATACAAAGTATTTTTTAAGTATGAAATGACTTTGTAATGCCTGCCATACAGGTATTTACCATTTTGCTAAAAATCAGCCAACATCATGTTCAGCGAGCTTACATATGCAGGGAAAAACATCACCTGATCACCTGCATATAAATTGGTGTCTGCTTTAATCAGTTTCCTTGAATTTCTGGATAAAGGGAACTATGTTCAGTGAGAGATTTACTCAAGGCCTATCAGGATAACATGCCCAGGTCAACAGCTTTCTTCAGTATAAGCTGGCCACATTGCAGCCAGTCCATGCCGCGGAGGACTGTTGGTGCAGTCTCACTGTAACCAGAGAGGCCCTTTATCTGCTTGATGTGCAGGATTATTGCTGTAAGCCAGCAATAAAAGCAGCATTCACTGTGTTTGTTAATTACAATGTGCCAGTTCTCCTTGAATTCAAACCTGCTATGCTGGGAAATCACCCATAGTTAGAAACTTAATTTTGCATGGGTCAACAGGGGTTTGCTGATATTAATGTTTTTGACTATGATATGCAGAGGTTTAGAAAAAGCTCTCCATGTGATGTTGGCTGATATAAAACAATGAATCATAATGAAAAAAGGAACAAAACCATGATTGTATTAAAAAAAAATGACGTGTCTGTTAAATTGTAATTATGAAGATTTAGGATCCTCATAAGCATGCTGACAAATGGGATGCATATTAAGCCAATATTTGTGAAAGATGCAAAGCGTAACAAACATATGGATATGAGTTGGAATGGTATTTTGTCATACATGTATCTGTCAGTTATAGTTTGATGATAAAACATTGATATTCTGTTAATTCATTGCAATTTACTGTGAAGAGACTTAAAAATGTATTCCTCATAGGGACTGTCATCACAAATGTGGGAAACACAAAGAATTTATGTCTATATCCATTGTGACTTTGTCGATATAAAGTGTAATAATTGTGGCTTGGGTATGGATTTCACCAATTCGTCTGTTCCTAGCAATGTGGACAAAGGTTAAGATTTCAGATGTGTCAATGTCATGGTGCTGGTTCTGATAGCTGGTTGTGTGTGTCTGTATCAGTGTTCATCTCATGGGCCACTACTCATGCACTACACATACTGTAGTTTTGTGGCTGGTGTGGATTGCGTTCTTTGAAAACTGTGTTAGTTTGTGCCTGATCAGCTACTAAGAGTCTCCAAATATTCCCTGTCATTCCATTGTCTTTGTTTCATTATGCTTACACCTGTAGAAGAGTATATATAGGTTGATTTTCTGTGACACATAAAGTGTCTTCGAGTAGCGTCATCCCCCACGTCATTTATCTTGCTGTCAGTCCATCCTGACAACATTACGGAGGTAAATGCATAAATACTGACTGCAACAGCACCACATTTTTGTCAGCGTGTACCTCAGAATGGATGATCAACAATATTTAAAGCCAGCATCCCCAGATCAATTTTTTACTTTTTTGTAAAACTTGATTTGCAGGCCCAAAAGGGTGACCCCCTGCGTGTTGGAAGGTGGAGGATGATGTTACCATAATGTCTCCAAAAGAATTGAGTACATACAGCCTCACTATTTTCAGCAGAAATGAACCTTATACATATATATATATATATATATATATATATATATATATATATATATATATATATATATATATATATATATATATATATATATATATATATATATATATATATATATATATATATATATATATATATATATGTATGTATGTATATATATATTCTGATGGACCAGAACTGTATTTAAAACAAGACTCCCTAGTATTTTTTTTTTTTTAATTCATGAATTCCTAAAATTTTATTTGGAGGCCTGCATGATGAGTAGCATCCAAGGGGATGAATTATCACCATATCTGAAGAACATCAATGACAGCTTCATATTTGTGTTTTCAATGACCTGCGGTCTTAATTGGTTTAAATGAGTCCTGTTGGCATTAACCTATTCCTGGTCAGAGTATGACTGAGTCAATAGCTTTCCTTGGCACTGTTTGGGGTCAGTATGCCCAACCCATGCCAAGGAAAGCTATTGACCTGGGGCATGCCATCATGAATGGTTTTACATACAAATCTCAACAAAAATGATTTCTGGTACATGTACATGTGATCAGAAATTTAAGTTAAAACATTGGGCAAGATGACAATTTACATCTGGACACATTTGGGCGATTCGAGTGGGAAAGGGTCAGTGAGTTAGGTATTACATTGAAGCAGACAATACCTGACATGACAGACATTGTTGCTCTTTAATATTTCAAGTTGTAATCAGTTTAATTATGTGACCCACCTGTTATTAGGCAATACATAAAGACTGTGTTGTTCACGTGTCTGCTCTCCGCGTCATCCACTGTCTCCATTGCATAAGATGCAGCTGCCATTGACAGGTTAAGGCAGGTCCCCTGCAATTGGTTTCTTCTGGCAGAACATTCAAGTCTTAGGATCGAAAGCCAAAAAAACCTAGACATACCTTCAATGGAACTGTTGACTGAAGGGTCTGCTATTTGCTCAAATTAGGTCATGGTGACACCAAAATCTAATCAGTTCACTTTGCCAGGTAAGGTAAGCATATTGCTAAAAGTGAGCAAACTACATGAAGGTATTCTGTAGATATCATGGCAACAAAAATGTGCACATCAGGACGGACATCTGGACAGATGGACAACCCGAAAACAGAAAGGGTCCCGCCAGTGGGAAGACCCTGAAAAATGGATAATTTTAGAAAGAAAACTTGCTGGGAAATAGACTGTTTACAGAGGAATGTGTTCAGTTTTCAGCTTGGACGCAGTGGTAAAATGTCTTATTTGCATGCTGAAGGAAAATGTTCAGTTGGATGCCTCTTTGCAGAAGGGAAGGGTTCAGTTATGTGCTTCTGTGCAGGGAAAACTTTGAGCGTGCACACCAAAGGAAGGTGTTCAGTTGGATGCCTGCATTTTAGAGAATATTCAGTGTGTCAGCATGCAGGAGGAAGTGTTCAGTTTGTTGCAGCATTCAATACAAGGCATTCAGTGAATTGCCATCATGTTCGAAGAAAATTAAGCTTTTAGTTAAAATGCTGCCTCCATGCTTGTAATAGGAAAGTGTTCAGCCTGAAGGTGGTCTGCTGAAATGAAACATTCAGGCATAATCTGTACAGATGCATGTATTCCAGCCATTCAAAAATCCTATGGAGAAAGTTAGCCATTCCAGCATGTTGTCTTTTGCTCAATTAGTTTTGCAGCCGGGTTTATCAAAAATCTAGAATTCTAGTCTCTTTCACTGTACATGCAGTTGACTTATCTAAATCTGCTGAACAAACAAAACACAAAAAAGGCAAACAAAGAAAAGAAAATCAATGATTTTCAGGTGCTGTCACAGAGAGTGTAGCCCCTGTGCTGTCTGCAGTACGTGGCTGATAAGGACATGTGTATATAGTATTACATTACCTACATTTTCATCATAAGTTGAATACATGTAACCAGACACAAGTTTGAATTCAATGACAGTGCCACACAGGTAGGATTTTCTATGTTCTTGTCAAGGATGTGGTATGAGTAACTGTTTGACATGGTAATTCAGAACATAGAAGGATGGAATGTGTACACGGACTGGAATACTTCCAGCTGTCATTTGATTTTGTTCCCGTTCTGATGGCAGCTAATAATATTGATTTGATGTGGAGCAGCAGACTTACATTTGTATGTGAATCCCTAACAATGTCAAATAAAAAACGATCATGTTACAAGATTCTGTAACTGTAACTTTTCAGTGTTTAAGGCTGTCTGTACATGGTGGACGTGCACCTAAACTTGACCTCACTGTAGGCTTGATCAGAAGGTTTTGGCTTTTTGTTTCAACACGTGCAATTTATTCTCTAGCACGAGATAGCTAGGGCAGTGGTTGCAAAGTACTCATCTGCATGCTTACCAGCGTATGACATGATATGATGGGACTCATGTTTTAACCCTTTAATCCCCCTTAAGCTTAAATTACGTGGAGTCCACAGCTTTCCTTGACATGGGTTAATTGGCCACTGAGTGCCCAACCCATGTCAGGGAAAGCTATTCATCTGGGGCACTACATGATCTTCATAGGTCTCATCTACAATTCTCAGTGAAATTGTTTTTCCACATTGTTGAAATTACATGTAGTTGAAAACACTGAAGCAGAGGATTTTTGACCACCAGTCGGTTTTGGCCAGTTTAAAGGGGTAAGGGTTATAATCATAATTGTGTTTGAGTCATGACTGTGGATTCTTTATACATGTATCCATATTTCTTTGCTGAATGAACTATATAATCTCACATGACTGAGAGGGAGTCCCTGTGCTTTTTGTCAAGTTATTTTTTGTTTGTAGGGAAAATTGCACACAAGGTAAGGAATATTGAAATTGATTTCTGCAACTGTGTGAATGTTCATGTGCATACATTTTGAAGTGAAAACTCTGCACGTTACAACAGTTGTGTACTAAGAAGGACTAGTTGACATACAAGCAAACGTATAGCATAGTATACGGGGGGCTTTATTAGATTACCGAACATGGATACAAGGCAGCAGTTCAGCTCTGATGTGGATGCTCCCTGTCTGTGTAACCAACCAGCTATAATTACTGCCTTGATTCTTACTGCTCAGTCACACATACAGCCTCACTGACACTCAGGAAATTAAGTATTTGCACCAGCTGCAGATGGCAGTTAGGCGTGGGTGTGGAGGGACTGTCATCTTTGCTTTGTCTTCACTGATGACTTCATGGTGACTCGCACCCTCATGTTCCCTCGTCACTGCATCATTCATTCATTAAAGATGTACCTTGAGCCTTTATTAATTAAAAAAAAAAAGGCCACAAATGTCTGAAAGTTGCTGGCATAAAAAATTGGGGTTGGTAGGTGCCTTTTTTTGTGGCCATTAAGAAGAGTTACAAATGAGAACATTCAGCATGTTGAGGACAACAAGCAAGTGCACTTGCAATTTTGTAGTTTAATTGCATTGTGCTTTTGGCATTAATTATTGGGAGCCTTAACAACTGAAAAGTTGATAGTTTATAGCATGATTTTTTATTTAATCATATAAGGTTAAATGCCCACAGAGGGTACAGGTGAAAATTGTGTAGAAAACATCAATTTGTTCATGTATGAGAGAGTGATGGGGTTCTTGAGAGTTTATTTTAATGTGCTGTCCACATATTACTGAAATAACTGAAACTTAGGTAAAGCGGCAACAAATTATGTATAAAAAGCTGAATCAGTTTCATGTGATTTCAGTTGAGAGTGCTTGATAACCATTTTTGGTGAGATTTAATAATAGATAAGAGCTCTGATGATAGCATGCAGGCCCTGAGCCAATGGCTGTACCTTGTGTGGCATGGACACCTTCTGCTGTACACCTGCACCAAGGAAAACTGTCAAGTCATGATCAGTCTTAAGTCTAACCAGGAAATGGTTAATTACTTTCACCATGTTTGCAGGATGCCTCTACGAGAAGTCAAGTTTAATGAAACTGCATGTGCTTTAATTTTAATGTGTCAATAGTGATTTTTCTCCAGCAGAAACCCTTTACTCTGGCGTTAAGACATACATGTATAGTTCCCTAAGCATGTAAAGGTCAGCTGTGGGAGTAAACAGTCTTGTGGTATGCAAAGCCTCTTTCTGGATGTCACTGCCAGGAGAAACTAATTGATCACCAGTGAAAGCTCAATCAATCTGGCTTCCCTGTCACACACCAACACAGCTGATAGCCAGAACTCCCAGTTTATCAAGAAAGAGATTAATCCCGTAAGCTATGGAGACTTAACATGAATGTGGTCTAGTCTATTATGGGGTTCCTGTGTCACTTTGATGGTTTGGATAGGGCGGTGGTCAGGAATTATAAGTCAAATCCTTGCACAGCAGTTGTCTCTTGAGAGGAAATGGGACTTAGATCAGCTATTAGTTTCAGCCACCAGTTCATGTGTTTGATATTTCCCATGAGCCACACTCTGTGCTGAGCAAAGATTTAGATTTATATGCAGAATTATTATGTGAAACTAAGCAATCAGCATACTGATAAATTTTCCTGGGGGACAAAGATTAGAAATTTTTACCCAAGGAAGTTCATTGGGGAATACCTGACTTGGAAATTGTCTTCTTTATGTAGGTCTATAATCCAATATTTTGAGGTCAAAGTTGAAGGCTGAATGTTGAGTTAGAGCAAATGTGAAGAGTATAAAATGGGGAAATTCAAGCAGCACAAAGGCATAAAATTCCAAAAGTGGTATTTCAACTTTGTTGAGGTGATTTTTAGAAAGCCCTGTAGCACTACAGGTGGCTTTTTGTGTAAAGGGGAGTGTCTTCTCTAAAGACCACCTTTTGTGAGAGACCATGTATCTTACTCTGCATCCTATGTTAATTTTTTACCCATATTTTCAGACCAGTGGCACTATACAACTTCCTGCTGGCAGCAGGGATGGTCTCCTGCTGGCAGCAGGGATGGTGTTAAGAACAGGCACTGTAGTAGTCTCTGTCTTGAGAGACCACCTGCCTTGAAGGACCATCTATTCAAGATACTGTGCAGTGCAAAAACAACTGAGGTTTTTACCGGTGTTTTGTGTAAATGAGTTAATGTGAAATAGTATAGTTTTGGGCAGTTGGAATGTGATGAAATGAGAGTTAAAATTGTCTATTGTGCAGAGGCTTTTGTCATCACCTTTGGGAAAAAACCTCAAAATCTGTTGTAAAATGAAGATATGAGCTAGATGCGAGATACCCATCACAGAAACAATACACTCTTCATGCAGTTTTTTTCAAAAGAATTACAAATTGACTGCTGCATGTTTTTTCCTGCAGATGACGTTAAACATCACGTGAACTATCATGAAGTGAGGTAGTGTGTTACAGATAAGCATTGCATGTTCCCAGTTTTCTCTTACAGTGATCAAAATGCAGCATTTAGTCAGAAATTAATGGAACCAGGTAATGCAGGTTTTCGACACTTTGAATTATTGACACCTTAAATTGTGCAGATAGCGGAAGCAAATTATTGTAAATGGCATTTACTTGCTCTTTCATATAAATGTATTAAGACAAATTTCCTTAGCTGCTTGGTGTAAACACATGTCGGCTGCATTGTGTGAACACATGAATGAGTAAGAACAATTTGATAATGCAAGTCTCCATTATTGACATTTTATGACTTTCGTCTGATTGGAAATAGGTTTTAAAGGGGTGTATATATATGAGAGGAAAATAGGTGAAGCATTATGAGGCAGTACCTAGCAGCATGGGAATTATAAAATATTGTAGGTAGGTGATTTAGAGGTGTACACAAACACAATAGCGCGTCACCAGATGCAGCCATGGTTTACATCAGGTATTTCAACTATATGCGTGAGACGCTTATTCAGGTTGACTTTTTTTTTTTAGTTGGCGGTTGCTAGGCCTTCCCAGGAGAATGTCAGCAAGGAGGAGTATGATCACATGTGAGGATAATGATGCGAGTTAAGAAGATAAACGTGTATTGAGTCACCTGTAGTACTTGATGGTTATAAGGGGTGATTTAGCTATTTGGGGGATAGCTAAGGAAATGTCTTATAGCTCTATGTGGATAACGGGGCTAACCACAGGCTGCGGAGAAAAAAGGACGCATATTATGATGATTGTTAGTACAATATTATTGTTCAGCAATTGTCAGTTTTCAAGAGTGAGTTATACATTTTGCATCTTTGTTGAGATCCTGTGTGACATGCCAGCAGCAAGAGTCCAGTTCTACCCCATAATGAATATAAATGCCGTATCACCAACAGTCGATACCAGAAAAACAATCTCATCAAAGTGAATAATTAAATCATACATGCTCATAGAGCATTGCTACAGCAGGAAAAGACATACTGGATATTGTAGGTGGTTTTGCCATCAGCTGTTGGTTGCAGGCTTGCGTCAAGAAAATCAATGTGTTACTGACCTGCTAAAAAGGATCCATTTAAATATTGTAACAATGGCTGCCAGCCACAGAGGGGGAATTTGACTCTTTTATTCCTGAAGTGGTGCTTCTCTGTTACGTACCTTTCTAGGACTTGAAAAAGTATATAGTGGAATGGGCTAGTTCAGATTTCTGCCCAGAGACTTGCACGGTACATGTATAAAGTCTGGGGTTTTTTTTTACTTCTTCCATATGAAGTGCAGTCCATGGCACACATAGAGTCATGCCACAGGAAGTCCACAGCATGTGTGCTAGTGCCGTGTGAGGTCAACAGTGTTGAGATTTGTGCTGCATCATGTAGAAAGTGTGGAGACTTGGGGTCACATAAAGTCCACTTGTTGCTGATCAGTGTTGGGCCACAAGAAATGCACACTGCACACATGCACATACATGGAAATGCATGTTGACTAGCACCACACGATGTCCACAGCATAGAAAGATTGTCCATTATAATGTCCACAGTGTGGACTGGTGCCACTTGAAATCCACAGTGAAGATCAAAACATGCCATATGAATTTCAGAGTGTGCCATGGATGCTCACTGTGGTCAGACATTGGCAGTCAAATGTCGATTTCATGGACTTGAAGGGAGACAGTCAACAAGTCTACTATATTGATTGTCTGGTAAATTGATCCTTAGTGATTTAGTGTTTTTGTGGTTTGGGAGACATAATAGAAGTCCATTAAATTGAAATGTCCACTACATTGGTGTCTGTTAAACCAACTTCCTACTGTACCATATTAACCATTAAAGTGCTGATTTAAGACTGAGTCAACAGCTTTCCTTGGGACACTTCACACTCAATGCGTGCAAAGTGTCCCAAGGAAAGCTGTTGACTAAGACTACTTTTTGCTTTAGACTAGGCTTGGTGGTATTTGAATGAAAGGTATCTTCATGAGGAATTTGAATCTTTTAACCATTATATGTTTAATGGTAATAAGAAAACAACTATAGTATGATTAGCACTTTAAGGGTTAAGCTAGTCCACAGTCCAAGTCTACAGTCTATAGACATGTGCCATATGAGTCCAAAGTGCTGAAACTTGTGCTAAAGAGATCCATTCATCTACAAAAAAAAATTACAGCAATTACAACTGCATTTATTTTCTATCTGCTTACAGATTGGACTTTGTTGAACTGAAGATGTAGGTGGCACCACTAGTGTCAGTAAAGAGAACTACCATCATGGGCAACAAGCTGTGTGCCCCGCTGTGGAAGAAGAACTACCGCTCTGAGGACCATCCATGGGCTCCAAAGAAAGATTCCCATTTGCTAAGGTGAGTCGCCACATTGACACACGTACAGGTTCTTTGTTGTCCTTGCCATGTCCACTTTTATCCATTATTCATGTTTTCATTCTCTGGTGGTGAAGGTGTGAACACCTTAAGATTTATATCTTTAACTCCCTTTGCAGTTCTTACAAATTTTCAACCAAGAAGAATATGGAGCATGGGTGTTGAAAATTGTGCACAGTGAAATATGGAATGTGAAACATTGTGGTTTTTTTTTAGGGGGGGGGGAGGACACCATGCACTTATGTTATACTTGAAGAAGTTTAGAATGGTATAAGACTAACTGGTTTTCCATTTTCTGCAAATTGGCCAGAAGTTTATAGTCCAAAAACAAGACTATTGATAGTTAAAGTTAAGCTCACCTTTTTGCCAATATTCCCCGCATAAGTCAGATATGTGTTAACCTTCCGTTATTAAGATATATGATGCTCTCCCTGAGGTGTCTTCAGAGTTACAAAGGGCTAGTCCACATGACAGAGGATAATGGACTTGACACCAGGTCCTCATCAGTGGTGGTCCAATGTCACTGGAAATTAATTGTATGATGGTGCTTTATATGCAGACAGGGCTGCTTCCAAAAATGTCCACATATTAAAGCTATGTAAAATTTAGATGGAATTTCAAACGAGGGTTTAATTTCAAACAGGCACTTAAACACTGGAGATAAAATCTTTCCTGCATATTATGTGTTCTTGCTTAGTGACTGAGGCCATGCATGCTCCAAATGCATAGGTGGAAATGTCCTGGCAGTAGCCTTTTTGTTACAATGAGGATAAATGGCTATGTGAATCACAAAGACGTTGGCTCTCCAACAGGGAGCACAAGAAATCTGGTCCCTGCACTTGATAGCTGCATGCATTATCATAATGGTGTAGAGTGAATGAGAACTCAGTTGCAGGTTTAGTCGAAATATGTTGATAGGCAAACCATATGGAGGGCTTTTTAACATGTAGAAAGACAAGGCAAGTGTTGATAAGCAGATAGGCCAAAAATGCCTGATGTTTTGTCCATAACTGGACTTGTCATGCAGAGGCGAGTGAGTTCTGTTCAACCCCAGGGTAAACATAAATGTTTATATTCACTAATTACAGGGATTTCATCTCTGTTCCAACTCTCTGCTCTGTGATTCAACAGAAATTGAATGCTGTGTTAGGTACGCTAACCTTTTAAAGGGCATATGATAAAGTGACCACCAGTATGGACAAAGGAACCATATTATGATATAACTGTTATGATGTCAATCACATATTGACTCCCACTGTTCTGGAGAGAAGAGCTGAATTTAATTATAATGCCAGTTGTCACAATTGTTGTGACATGTTTGTTTGATTGACAGACCATGTGCACTAGATAGGGCCAGAGAAGCCTGTTTTTCTCTTTGACCATTTAACATATGCCTGTACTGGCATGTCTGAAGACTTAATTACCCTCTCAGAAGAAAAATAATTCTGACACAGTAAATCTAGTCCTTAGGTCTGATGGAACATACATCTTTCTGATGGTAATTTATTGTCTTTGAAATGCAAGTTAGTGTCTCTATTAACAAGATAGTCATTTTAACCCCTGCACTCTTTGGCCTTTAGTATTAGACAAGGTAACTAGTGCCTGTCACCTGAAATCGACCAGGACATAGTGGCATGCAGTTTTGATGATCCTTCACCTATGTCTTCAAGCATAAGTTGTTTAGCTTCAGCCTTTTTAATGAGGTTTCACCCGAAGGGATGCTGTTATCATTGAAATGAATTTATACTTATTGTCAGCAACAGAACAGTGTATTTTGTGGCCACCTGAACGAGCAGACAATGATGTACCTGTGTGGAATGTTAAAATTTTAATGTGTAAACTTATGACCTTTTGTCAGTTTTGTCGGCCTTACACATTTGCATCTTTTTGATTCCCCATTATTGTGTTGAATGTATTAAATATCCAACCTGTTAATTTTAGAGCAGCTTACATGTAAAAATATCCTTTGAATTTTTGTCATTTCTGTAACAATTTTGTCATTGACATGTAAATCAGGCATTGGGGCTGATCACTTTTTGTGAATGTCAGAATGACCACCAGCATTATGGTTGGCCCTCAGAAAGACATAAAACCAAGAAGCCTCACTGAAGCAGAGATAAATGAGGTTTGAAGGGTCATTGCGTCTCAACGTCTGACATAATCCCGGAAACGAGAACGCTGATGTGACAAATCATCAAAATGTCTATTCATAGAATTGCCAATTTCCTGAAGATCACATGGTCGATGCAACACTGAATGCAATTCTACCATGGGCACTGTGGCAACATTAGATAGCCAGTCGTAAAAAAATAGTCTACGGGGTGATGGGATCATCTTGTACTCACCTTACTGACTCTTAATTGACTATTTGACAATCTGTTTACCCCACACATCAGTGGATAAACAAACCAGCAATAAACTTTCAGTTTCATCATTGATCATTGTAAAGTGCAACTGGAAATAACTTTCCTCTCTTTTGTCATGTTAAATAATGCCCATCCTTACTAGTGTAAAGAAGCTAAGAATGAGAATTATATTGTGGTCAGTAACTATACAAGATTAACAAATTTGAATAGTTCACTATAAATAATTTTAATCGAGTCGTGAAATTCTAAAACAAAAAACCAATCAAGGTGTAAAAGTGAGAAACGTTTCATGTAAAGATGTTTCTATAACTTGCAAACCAGGATTAAGGTCATTTCTATGATCTGTTGTTGGGTATTCCATCCTTCGGGACTATGTTGGATGCCCATTGCATTGCATACCAAAATCATTAACCTCATGTCACTTAATGGGACCAACTTCACCAATGACAGTGACAAACAATTGTGTCAAAATGTCTCTGGCCACAAATTGTCTAAGGTTGATTTGAAATGTGGCACAAAAATGTACTGTAAACCAATCTACATGTCGTCGTCTTCCCCCCCCCCCCCCCATGGACTCTAGAGAATAGATGGTACAAATCTGTCTGCTCAGTCTGCTAAAAATTCCTTTTAAACTCTCCCGTATATCACATTTTACATGAGCCAAGCAGCTTCTGTTATTACAGATGCCTGTTGAAGTTCAAAGTCATACTCTGTTTGAACCCACAGTGTGTAGAGGTTAATGTGCAAAATGAAGTTACCTCTCTAACTCTTGAACAAATGCAGCTGGCAATATAATTTTCACAGGACTGAATCATCCAGGTGGGTTTCAGAAGCCTGTTGAAGGTCAAGGTCATATTTCTGGCCAAATTTCTGGAGGTTAATGTGCAAAACAAAACTTGGCACTCTAACTTGAATGAATGGAGCTGGCAACATGAATTTCACAGGACTCAAGCATCTGGGTGTGTTTCAGAAGCCTATCGGAGGTCAAAGTACTTTCTTCATACATGTATGTGACCTGTTTATATTGGTCAAAGGTCACTAACCAATGCCGTACTACTGCTCAAACTCTTGAACAAATGCAGCCAACCATCTGAACTGTGCATGGGCCAAGCATCTGAGAGTGTTTCATGCATACGACTACTGATAGAGTTTTTCTTAAATTTTGCAGTTGCCTGATCATTTGTCATTTTGAGCAGTCAGCTCTGTGACTGAAACATATTTATACCCCTTGGCCCATAAGGCCAGAGTATGTACATGTATGTAACAAAAATATTTGACGAGAGAGACCAGTTCAAATTTGATACTATCTCCTACCCTGATCTGACAGGAAACATTTCAGAGAAACAAGCATATAAAGTTTGTATCGGACAAGTCATACATATTGCTAGAAACACCACACTTTTTAGCGATTTCGTCAATAGAGTCAGAACTTTGTTGCAAAAACTACAACACAAAGGTTATAAAAAACAACACCTACACAAAACTCTGTTGAAATGTGTCCAGAGATATGACCAAATACCTAATAAATACAACACTAACTCAATAACATAAGTCAAACTATGTCAAGATGGAGCTTGAAATGACAAAGTGTAGTCCTCAAAGTGTTTAGAGTGGTAAGAGGGAAAGTACCCGGGGTAAAGTATACTTAACCCACCTAGAGAATTTTCTCTAGTCCGTCTTAGGTCTAAAAACCATGATCATACTCACTTTTTGCAGGATTTCTTTCTTTTCAACCTTCATCCAGTATAGTGGAAGAGGTGGCTTCCAGCTAATGCCTTAGTACACTTTACCTCATAACACCTCTAGTCAACTTTATGGTGCTAAATGTTGGTATGGTGGAATAGTGTATGAAGCTTTTAAGTTTCAGAGGAGACGTCCGTCTGTCCATGCCTTGTTAACGCCATATCTCCAAAAATTCTCATCTGGAGGGAAGATGTTTCAGGATATGATTTTTTGGTGATGGTGGTCAGCAGAGCATTAGGCTGATGGGCCTCTAGTTTCCCCCGCTGATCAATTGATGAGTTGGAAAATTTATAATCAAGCAGTCATGTACCAAAAAGTCAAGCATGTGAGTCTTCCTTGGAGTCGTGAAATTCCTCAGATTTGTTTCTGTTGTCCTTGGACTGAGAATCATGAAATTTTACACACTTGTGTATCTGGACACAAGGGTGTGTCATGCGTAAAAATAGGTCACTAGGTCAAGTATGTGGGGTCACATTGACATAACCTTTTGAATTCATGTCCAGCCTGTAGTCCCTTTAATCTTTAACGTAGTTTTATGAAATTTCACACATGCATATATCTTGCCAAAGGTGTGTCATAAAGTAAAATTAGGTCACTAGGCAGGGCCAGCATTTCGGCGAGGATCCGAGAATCCATTCTTGTAAAGATTCTTCTAAACTTGTCTTTCTTTAAAAATAAAACTAATTGACAAAAGCCCAAATAGATTCTTGCAAAATCTTGTGAAATTCTGGCCCTCCTAGGTCAAATATCTAGGTCACTTGTATATCCTGATAAAATAGTGTCAAGACTCTAATTCCTTTATTTATTAAGTTACTATCATGAAACATCATACACACACATATCTTGACCCAAAGGTGAGTCATGGAACAAAAGTAGGTCACTAGGTCAAGTATCTGGGTTATGGTGAGGCCTTTATATCAAACTACAATACAGTAGTTTTTGTCCGGGCTATAATTTGCTTGTCCTCCAACTAAGATTAATGAAACTGTACACACAGGTGCATCCAGACATAACGGTGTGTCATGCAACAAAAAGTGGGTCACTAGGTCAAATATCTGGGTCACAGTGGTATATCCTGTAAAAAACATTTCCGGACTCCAATTCCTTTACTCATTAAGTTAATTACATGAAACTTCACACACATGAATCTTGACCCAAAGGTTTGTCATGTAACAAAAGTAGGTCACTAGGTCAAGTATTATGAGTCTGTCTGTCTGCTATTCATGTCCTGTCTGTAATTCACTTGTCCTTTATTTTAGGTTAATGAAACTTTACACACAGGTGCATCTCGGGATAAGGGTGTGTCATGTAACAAAGTAGGTCACTAGGTCAGGTATCTGGGTCACAGTGCCATATCTTTATTAAATTGGGTCCAGGCTATAACTCCCTTACTGTGTAACTTAGTTTAATAAAACTTCATGCACACATATATCTTGATCTTCAGTTGTGTCATGAAACAAAAGTAGGTGACTAGGTCATGTATCTGGGTCACAGTGATAGCCTATTTTTGTTGACTACAGTCATTCCAAAATGAGACCAGTGATTAGCAGGGTTATAAATGAAGCAAGGGGGGCATGGATCCAGCAATCTCTGATTGCATTTTAATTCAAGATGTATTATGTCTCCCGGTGGAAGCCGGGGGACATATTGTTTTAGTGCCGGTTTCTTCCGCTTCTGCTTGTTGTTGTTGTTGTTGTTCAGGTTCTTCAACACTTGGTTTCTGTGCGAGAAGTCTTGAAGGACTTGACAGAATTTGATGAAACTTGGTAGGATTATGTATCTAGGCAAGACCTAGGTTGGGATTGTATTTGGATGACCTTGAGCCAATTCTCAAGGTCACAGGGTCACTAATGTGAAATTGGTTTCCGTTCGATATGTCATGAAGAACATGATGGAATTTGATGAAACTTGGTAGGATTATGTATCTTGGCAAGACCTAGGTTGGGATTGTATTTGGATGACCTTGAGTGAATTCTCAAGGTCACAGGGTCACTTATGTGAAATTGGTTTCCGTGCGATAAGTCTTGAAGAACTCGATGGAATTTGATGAAACTGGGTAGGATAATGTATCTTGACAAGACCTAAGTTTGGATTGTATTTGGCTGACCTTGACTTAATTTTCAAGGTCACAGAGTCACTTATATGAAATTGGTTTCCTTGCAATAAGTCTTGAAGAACTTGATGGAATTTGATGAAACTTGGTAGGAATATATATCTAGGCAAGACCTAGGTTGGGATCATATTTGGGTGACCTTGACCTAATTTTCAAGGTCACAGGGTCATTTATGTGAAATTGTTTTCTCAGCAATAAGTCTTGAAGAACTTGATGAAAATTGCTAGAGTAATGTATTTAGGTGAGAGCTAAAATAGGATTGTAATTTTCAAGCAAACTTGGTCATTTGTAATTTGTTATCACCTGTAGCTTATTCAGAGACGTAAGTGTTCCACCGGGAGACATTTGATTTTCTGTTGGAAAATCAGTATGTTCTAGTTTAATTTGCATTTGAGCGATTTGATCATAAATATTAAGATGTAAGGCAATGTGAACAAGGGTCTGTCCAGCTCATGGTCAGTATTTTGTTAATAAAAAGTCAATATGTGGCTTATTACTTTGGCTGTAGTTTTGCAATATTGTGCAAAACTTGCATACTTAATCCAATTTCACATTAGAGTTAGATATTGTGATTCTTGGTAAACAAATTTCATTGTGACTGTGAATATCCTCACATGGGTTTGCCTTAGTGGGTAAAAGAGTCTACTTCATGTTGTGTACGCATTGTTTGGCCATTTTGGACATGTAAAATGCTGCTGCCTATGAGTTGTATATGTGTCCATTTCCATCAGTTGGCTTGGCTGTAAGATGAGGCAGCATGACATGCTAAATGTATTTGAAGAATATCGTCATAACTCTCATTGGCAGTTTGCTTATGTTGAAGTCTATCAGATCAATCTTTATGTCAGTAATTGTTCATGGTGAAGAATCATTGTTATCAAATTTATGTGGAAAGTTGTGGTGTTCTCATTTGATACATATAATGTGTGGTGTGTATGCATTAATGATCAGCTCAAAGTTAACATTACAATGGGTTCGTTTTTTGAGGACACCTTAATTGGGATCTTCATGCAAAAGCTATATGGGAGAAAACAAATTCAGCCTGAAGTAATGAAGGCCTTCACATTTGAGGAGTGTGATTTTTCACTCACCTTAAAAGCTCTCCTGAAATAATTGAGGTGAGCTCATAAAAGCACACCTCAATCTTGCATTTAAGTACTCTGACTATAGCAATAGCTCACCTAGAATGATTTCAGGTGAGATGGATTGAGATGACCTTGGACTCTGGGGTTTGACATGGCGATGAACTGAATATAGGCATGTAGTGAGATGACCATTGACTACAGAGATTGGGAGTAGCGTCAACTGTAGCGACAGAGGTGACCAGTCACAACAGGATTGGGATGAACATGGACTTTGCTGCAGGGATTGAAGTGACCACCAACTTCAGACATTGACTGACCATGGACTCTACAATTGAAATAAGCGTGGACTGAACTAAGATGTCCATGGACTGTGGATTGACATATCTGTGGACTGCAAGGATTGAAGTGACTACAGACTTTGCAATTGGGATGTGCATGAAGTGTTCCATTAAGATGTCCATATATTGTGGGAGTAAAATGACCATGGACTGTAGAGATTCAGATGACTACAGTGTGGAGGGATTGAGTTGGCCATGGACTGTATGTTGGATTGATTGAGCTGTAAACTAAGAATTCAGGTGATCATTGGCTGTTGGGAAAGAGACATTGACAACATATATGTAGATTGAATTTTGAGATGACCAAATGGACAGTAGGGATTCAGATGACTATGGACAGTAGGGATCGCACTGACCATGCAAAGACTGTAAGATATGAGATGTTTGTATACATGTAGTATAGGATGAAACAACCATGCACTGAAGGTATTGATATTACAATGTACCACAGACTGGTAGGAATAGATTGAGATGACTATACCACCACCATGGACTTCAGTTTGAAAACTTTTTCATCTTGTTTGATAATGTATGTAGTTGATGTGAGTGTGACCTCTTGGCACTAAATGAATGGACTGCAGGGCAGATGTAATGGTAAGTGATAGAAGAAGGGGAAGGTCACAGCAGTGCTGCTTATTGAACATAAAACACTCATGTCAGAGGAAATGGGGGGGAAAATGATTGATTAGTTTATGCGAAGAGACTGCGCTCCACAGATCCAGACAGTAAATGTGGGTATGTGCTATGGCAACACCAAATCTCCTGCATTCCTGTAAAAAAAGGACAAGTAACTGTAGTCCACTCTTTGGCATCACTGCCACAAATCGATAGATGGTGTAAAGTGAGTTAGTTGGGTCAAAGTGAAGATTGATTCATGGCTTGCTGGACCACTGAGAAAACCAGTTGTGGGTGCCCTCGGCCCTGAGAGATGACTCTGCCAGGAAGGCCAGGAGGGCCAGGAGGGCCAGGGGGGCTGTGGTAGATATTTGGGTATTTTGGGGTGGATAGCGTGGCTTGCAGGAATCCACACATTACAATGGGGGTCTATTTGGGTGCTAAATTGTTCATATAGAATGCTTGGTACCAGAGATATAGCACCAAAGTCATGATAGTGCTGTCATGTTGTCACAAGCTTTGCCCCAGACAGATAAATCATAAAATAGCTCCCACTTATCACTATAGCCTATGGATCTTCTATGCTATATGATGCTTCCAGCTTTAGACAACTCCAAGGGCTCATTCCAGCATTCAATACCAGTAGCATGTTTCAGGGCAATTACGAGTACAGTATTGTTGGTAGGCAATTCAACATCTAGATGACTGGCCAGGTCTTTAAGCCCTTGTATGGAAGGTTTAGGGACAGTTATTCAGTAAACATTTCCATTGTGAAATGCTGTAAAATCTGTGGAAAAATCCCCAAATAGTCATGACTATTCAGGTCTGTGATTCTCTGTTTGCACTCCATTTTGTATAAAATGTATTGAATTTAGTCTGCCCATCAAAGGGGGGGGGGGGATTATCAAGTTATTCCTCAAAGTGTCATTTACAGTTACATTGACTTTTTTTCCCACTTAAGTCCATGTACTGTTCCTTTCTATGTAGAAAAAAAGTCCTGTGCCTGTGTGTGCATGTACACTATGGACATACATATATAGAGCTTTTTACTGTTTCTGAGGTTTCCAGGGTACCAGATCAAGTGACATGTGGCAAAACCACGGCAGTGATTGTGGTATTTAATGTCGCAAGTAGTGAAAAAAAAATACTTCGAGCAAACTGAAACATACATCTGGTAGATGAAGTCTGTGCATCCAGGGATGTTCAGCAGTACATTTTTATGTGCAGCATGGTGACAGGGGATGCAATTATGCAGACATTGGGGGTGGGGGGTGGGGTGAGGGGGGTGGTGGCTAGACGTATACAGCAGAGTCGGTGTGAGAGAGCTACATGAGTTTCTGCAGGAATGGGAACTGTCAAGATAGAGTGTCCTTGGCCAGTTTTTGCCACAGATTGGTTCAATTTATTAAGAATTGTCAAGTGCTGTCGCTGTCAGAACCAATGCTGCCAGTTACACGCCAGTTTAGATGAAAAATGAACGTGAATGCTAAAGGATTATGCTACTGTCATTCTTTCTGAATGTCACTGTACTTCCAAGAATCTATCGGAGAGATGCAAGAGATGCAGAAGGCAGGCCGAGAAGTGCTATGATTGGCCAAGATTTATGAGGACCGTGGTTTTGTTTCCTGTACAGGTAACAGTCATGGCTGAGCCGCTGTAGCCTAGTCTGGGAGGTGACTGAGGACAAACAGCCATGTTTTGCTGATAAAGGAATTTTGCTGAAGTTAAGATGGTTTTCCTATGGATAATTTCTCACACTGATTTACAAAGTCAGATGTTTCAGTTCCTGGCAGTTCTTTTATTTTGGATGTGACCATATTATCCTCATCGGTGATGGAGTATGTTCACGTGTCTTGTCACACATTCATGTTTGGGCTAATTACATATATGTGTGTTTGAACTTAGCATTGTGAAACTTAAAACAAACCTATAGCTGGATTCAGGGATGTGCCATATAAGAAAATAAGCTGAGGAGCTAGGTCAACTAAAAAAAATAATGTGGGTCACACCAGTACAGCAGGGTGGGGCAGGTATGGTACAGTCCTCAGTTTTTGGGGTACTAAGCGGAAAATCCTCTGACCGTTCAACAGCAAATTTAAGGACTGGTAAGACACCAAAAACGTTTGCATGGCCGATTTTGAAATTGTAACGGTTTTTACAAGATGAATGTCCTTCCTATTAGTTGTCAAAATTTCAAGCTTTTAACTACAGTAGAAATAGGAGAAAAACGCCCAAAACCACACAAGCATGTGGACATCCGAACGTCCATGTGTCATTATTTTGGTTTTCAACCGCCAAACGGAACAATGCCACCCGTCAATCATACTTAACAGCCTGTCACGTGGCTGCAGGGAGCAACGGTCCATGGCAAAAGGAGAGTGGTATCAGGGCGGCAATGCGAAAAAAGGGGGACATGCCGAAAGTATGTTTGTGGGCAGGGAAAAGATGCAAACATGGTAACATATCATAGCCTTACTTTATAGTTATCTTGTTTGTTTTGTGTTCTAACGAAGGGAGACTTTAAATGTTCAAGAGGAGCGGCAATCGTCTGACGATGTCCCTTCAAAGGCCGTGCTGCGATGGATTACCCCAGTGGTCCTGCACACCAAAGACAGGCGGGGAAAAAACTGACACTTTAATCAACAATACCCACGTACATGATAATATTTTATCGAAACCCAGGGGTGAGGAAATAAAAGTGCAAATAAACACATCGAAATAACCATAAACGTGAACAGCAGAGAAAACACACAAAATAACGTTACAAAATTCAGGTTGGAAAGAGAATTGAAACTCATTGACAAAATTACTACAAAATAATGACAAGCTAACTAAGTCTCTTGTGTACAGACAAGTCTAACAAGATAACTACATAAAGTATCCAGATAGGAGTAAATACAATAAAATACTATCCCTAAAAACGGGATGAAGAGGTAGGGGGCGGAAGACCAAACCCGCCATCTGTGCACAGACCGAAGCAAGGTAACACAACTTTCGTTGCCAGGCTTGAGGTCACGGGGCCCGAAGGGCCGCCTCTATGACGTCACGCTTTGAAACCAGACTGTCAATGTCGCCGTTTGACAGATCGCTGAATAATACTTTCTGTACTTCAAAGGCTCTTTTATTCATGTGATTGGCCAAGAATTGATTGACAACCTCCCCAAATGTTAAGGGACGATGTTTTCCAAATTTTGTACAAATATCAGCTCAACTTGAGCAAATGGTATTGTTTCAGAGGCAAATGATCAACATCAAAGGCCTTTGAAGCTTGTTTTCTCAGAATGGATAATAGGACAAGAACCCCACCTAAGAATGGTTATTCCAAGAAAACGGCTGGGCGAAATTTAATCCATTTAACATCTTTTGATTCTTTAATGTCTGAACTGCAAAAACGATTCAGCGATTTTCAAAATTTTGCTTCGTTCTTTTTCTATGAAATGAAGAAAATGAACATCCTGAAAATCAAAGGGAAAATTGAAACGTCAAACTTTGAGGACGGATAACAGAAAAACGAAACCAAACATAAAAAATCGTAGGATCGATTTTTGTCGCCAATATGTCAGGATTAAGATACAAGTGTAATTATGATTTTATCACAAATAATTAGCGACTTATATCGACATTTATGGGGTGGATGCTTTGCGGTCAACTTTCAATTGTTTATTCAACAATTAACATCACAGACACCCAAATACGGGCCATATAAATTCTTTGGAGTATGACGATTACACACATATATGATATGTTATCCTAACGCAAATGCAGTTTGAGCTAGGATTGACTAAAGTGGGATTTATTTTTGGTGTCTTACCTGTCCTTAACAAAATGCGTATCATGTTCAAATTTATCTTCATTGCATAATGTTAACCATCCACCAGAGTAATTTGTTTTAACAGAATCTCTGAGGAATGCATGGCCATGTCATTCTAAAAACATGCAAGAGTATGGAATCCCATGAAAAGTCCCAATACCCTGAAAACTGGCAAAGGCACCATACTTTCAGCAATCTGTGATTGCGTTTTAACTTTTAGCTGCAATCAGTTTTGAACTCTTTTCCTTTTAAATGGACTAAGGTCAGCTGGTGGCCAAATGTCAGATTTACCTCATTTTTTAAAAATAATTTCAACAATAATGAAAAACAGTTTGTATCAGAAATGAAGTTGAGACCTGTCAGATGGCTGAGCTCAACAGTTTTTAGCACATGACCCATGTCAAGGGAAACTGGACACAGGACTCAACTCAGTCTGATTTCGGGGGGGGGGGGGGGGGGGGGATTTGTATTTTCAAATTGTCATAAAGAGATTTATTTCTAGTATCTACTACCACGGACTTGTTGTTTTTACCAGCCTAGTGCGTAGCCCTACAGTGAAGCATCTGGAACAGTGTTCTCCAGAAGCCCAGGCTGTCAGTGATTTTGCTGGTGTTTTTGTTAACCGCTGGCTACTTAACTTGAGCACAAACAGAAAGGTATAGGATTCACAGCAAAAAAACAAAAAAACAATGCAGACTGCCTCAACAAAGGAACGTGCCTCTTAGAAATTGAAGGAGAAGTCTGCTGGAGGCTATGGAGAACACTGCGGGAGGCTATGAAGAACCTTGCAGGAGGCTATGGAGAACCCTGCGGGAGGCTATTGTATTTGTGTCTTTTTGCCCAGAGCCACTTCCTAGTAGTCATTACCCTATTCCACAGTCCAAACTCTTTACTCTCCATAAGCTATGGAGAACCCTGCAGGAGGCTGAGTCTGCATTCTTGGACACTAATTTGAATATGTGCAGAGTATGGGGAGGAAAGCTGTTGACTGACGGTACATTATTCTGATTTTAGAAAATGACATTATTTATGACTTCTGAGGCCTGATGATACTTTAAAAGGTCAAGGGATTCATTCTGTTACATTGGTGTTAGGGTCCCCAGGTTTACCCTTTCCCCCTTGAATTAAATCTGTTCACCCAGGCCATGTGACCTTGATAGATCTCATCTACAACTTTCAATAATTCGCTTTTCATTACTCAGGAAGTTAATCCAAAAAAGGTTGATGACATTTACCCACCAGCCTGTTTGGGCAGGTTTGAGGGGTAAAGGATTAAATAGAGTATCCGTACGTCATTATTAAAGTAAAACCTCCCTAACCAAACACCTCTATATACCAAACACCCCCTTATTCTGATTACTTTTTCTCAGTCCCAATTTTTTTCCCATATACTTTCAGTATAAGCAAACCTCCCTATACCAAACACCTCGCTATACTGAGCATGAACACTCCAAGTGAAGACCATTTTTCTATGAAAACTCCCTATACTGAACACGTGCTCAGCACATTTTTGTATATTCGCACAGAGTAACTTCAAAGACAGTCTTAATTGCTCATACCAGCAGTAGCAGAAACCACCCACAGCCATGTAGTTAGCATTTAGTATCTCCCACCATGATTACCTCAGCCAAAAACTATATAGTATGGTTGGTAAAACAAGAGGCCACATTATGTAGAAACCTCCCTAAACCGCACGACTGCCTATGCTAAACACTTTTGGTCGGTTCCAAAGGCGTTCGGTATAGGAAGGTTTTACTGTATATAAAATGATGCCTGACATATACATGTATTGGCGTCACAGCGTGCTAGTCAAAGATTTTTGGCCAGGAAAAGGTTGCAAATCAAAGTGTAGCATAAATGATCTGATTGCAGTACTCAATTCAAAAACTTGATAATTGTGGCACGCAAATTATGGGAAAATAAAGAATTGCTGCTGATAATGTGAGAACTGAGAAAAAAGTTTATGTGGATACGGCGGGCTAGTTATATAATCCAATCTTTTAGCTTTATTGTTTTCACTCAAAATTGGTACCCATGAGTAGACTATGGTGGCAAATTGGTTGATGGATGTAGTAATTGTGAAAATGGCAAGAGTAGGATTTCAATGTTCATTTCGCCAAATTATGTACCTGTGCTTCGCCTGATTAACAACCCACATTTACCATGATTACTCTGGCAACTGGTAACATGCCGGGTAACCTAGTGGATTCAAAAGACAAAAGCTAGCGTATGAAAGCACAAATTTGAGATTGATTTTAAATTTGTGAAAAAAAGAGCTGGAGTGAATTAAAGCTGAAATGCATACAAGGAAGTTAATTGTCGCAAGGGATCATTACTGTTCCTTGAGGCTTTTATTGTTCTGTGTTTCAGAGTGTGCTGATGCAGCTTTGATAAATCTGATGAAAACTAATGGGCACTTTTGAGGAAATAAGTTCCGACACACTCCAATTCTTTACATCACTTGAAAAAAACAAAACAAAGAGGGTACTGTTTCAAAAACTTTTTTTTCAAAGAATTTCCTTCAGTACAACTCGGGTGAAAACTTCATTGGTGGGGAGAGTTGGGCATAATGATGATTTTATCTTGTAACCCAGTGTAATTTCAAGCAGATGCAGCTGCTTGAAGTCATTTGCATGAGAGGATGCCTGTTACACTTAGCTTTCATGCCCACTTCCTGTTCCTGTGCAACGTCCCCCCCCCCCCCAAAAAAAAAGCCATCACTTTTACACCATTTGGAAACAGACTTGAATTTGACCCCATTGTTGCAGCATAGACCCTCTGTACTCCTGTGAAAATGTAAATGTTGAACTATCCCCATAAATATTATTCCCGATCGATAAGCAATATCGTCAATGTGAAACACTGACAAAGCATAGAGATGGGCATCAAGACTCATGGCAGCTTTCTGGAGTTCTAACCAAATAATGTTTAAATTCATAACAATGACCATCACGGTTTCTAAATAATACTGGTATTTACTGTACATGCTAATTAGCAGTCTAGGCATGCATTTGTGTGGTACAACATTTTGTGAAAAACACGAAGTTCACATTTCATAAATAGAATGAAGCCATTGTAGTTGTATGTAGAAAGATGTGGCATAAGAAATTGCTTGGAAAATTGCAATGTGAATTTATCCAGGCAGCTTGCCTTAAATTGCAAAATTACCTTATAGCAAGCCATTGATCAATACACAAGACTCAAAATTTAAAGGATTTCTGTCATTAATAGGCATGTTGCTAGGCAACCGTCTCTGAATTCAGCATAGCAATGGTTTAGCTTAGAATTTGCCAAAAAGGAAATGGATTGGGGAAGTTATAATTACAAACTCTACAGTACTAACCCATGAAGTCTGGAAACTGGGACAAGGGAAGCTGGCAGACATTCAGCAATTAGCTTTGTAAAACCGCATAATTGTAGCTGGAACACTGGCATGTTGGGTATTGGGAGA
Source organism: Hermodice carunculata (assembly GCA_964020975.1). NCBI lineage: Eukaryota > Metazoa > Annelida > Polychaeta > Eunicida > Amphinomidae > Hermodice > Hermodice carunculata. Next base: position 50,242,147 of record OZ026614.1, on the reverse strand, counting down.
TACATCAGATAATTGTATGGCTCCCATTGGGAGGGTGGTGGGTATTGACCAGTGTGTTTGCTAGTTGTCCATTTGGATGTCCAGTCAATATCATTAGTGTACAGTGAAACCCTATTTTCAAGGACCGCCCTGAAGGGTGAGCAAATTATGGTGTCTCAAAACAGGTGGTCCGGCAGGCATAGGAGGTATGAATAAAAGGAAAAGTAGGCTACTAAGTGAAGAAGCCTTATAAGGTGGTCTTTCAGGATGAGTAATCTTTTTCACGAAAAAGAGTGCTTCATGATGGGGATCAATGTTCATTGCTAGAACATCGGGTCAGACTTTGCTCAAAATTGGAAGACAAGATTTGATTTCTGGGTCACTGTGACCTGGCTGTGGACTTGGGGAGACCAGTATGATTCAAGTCACACATTTCCTCCATGTATATGTAATGTCATACTGTTTACACTGCAAAACTATTCCATGATTTTGACATACTTGCAAAGTGACAATCAGCAGCTGAAAGTGTGTGATACTGTGTGTTTGTTTTCACCTCAGCAGACTTGAACTGGTTCAAGTCATATCTGCAAAATAGGTCTCAACAAGTCAACATCAATAATGTACTTTCAAAACCAAGCAAAATTAAGTATGGAGTACCACAAGGATCTATTCTAGGCCCACTGTTATTCTTGATTTGTATAAATGACCTGCCTTTATCATTAATTGGTGCTCATGTTAATATGCATGCAGATGACACAAGTATTTATGTTGCTGGTAAATCTGTCCCTGATATCAATAGTAACTTTAATTGCATAGCCAAACAGGCTGGCAGCTGGTTTGCACAGAATCACATGCTTGTTAATGAGCACAAATCAAAATCAATGTTGGTTTCCTCCAGAAAGAAAAGATGTTTGGATGAGCATAACCATTTAAGTGTTGTTCTAAATGATGAAATTATCAAAAATGTGGATGATCACAAAATTTTAGGCTTACATGTAGGTAAGCTTCTAAACTGAGGTATTCATGTGGCAGCGATCTGTAACAAAGTAGCTGCAAAGTTATGGATCTTCAAGAAAATCAAATACTTTTCACCATTGTGTATTCATAAATTATATGTCAGTGCATATGTTCCTCCTCATATTGATTATTGTTGTACAATATGGAGTAATTGTCATCAAGATTTATTAAGGACACTTAAGACACCAAAAACCTTTGCATGGCTGATTTTGAAATTTTAACAGTTTTTACAAGATGAATGTCCTTTCTATCAGTTGTCAAAATTTCGAGCTTTTAACTAAAGTAGAAATATGAGAAAAACGCCAAAAACCACACAGGCACGATTTTGAAATTTTAACGGTTTTTACAAGATGAATGTCCTTTCTATCAGTTATCAAAATTTCGAGCTTTTAACTAAAGTAGAAATATGAGAAAAAAAACGCCAAAAACCACACAGGCATGTGGACATCCAAACGTCCATGTGTCATTCTTTTGGTTTTCAGCCGCCAAACGGAACAATGCCACCCGTCAATCATACTTAATAGCCTGTCACGTGGCTGCAGGTACATTGTAGCAACAGCCCATGGCAAAAAGAGAGTGGTATCAGGGTGGCAATGCGAAATAAAGCAGCATGCCGAAAGTATGCTTGTGGGCAGGGAAAAGATGCAAACATGGTAACATATCATAGCCTTAGTGGTTTACTTTATAGTTATCTTGCTTGTTTTGCCTTCTAATGAAGAGAGACTTTAAATGTTCAAGAGGAGCAGGAATCGTCAGACGATGTCCCTTCAAACTTTAAAGGCCGTGCCGCGATGGATTACCTCAGTGGTCCTTCACACCAAAGACAGGCAGGGAAAAAAACTGACACCCTAATCAACAATACCCACGTATATAATAATACTTGATCGAAACCCAGGGATGAGGAAATAAAAGTACAAATAAACACATTGAAATAAGCATAAACGTGAACACAAGAGAAAACACACAAACTAGCGTTACAAAGCTCAGGTTGGAAAGAGAAATCAAACTAATTGAGACAACAACTGCAAAATAATGACAAGCTAACTAAGTAAAGTGTAAAGACAAGTCTAACAAGCTAACTACATAAAGTATACAGATAGGAGACGAGTAAATACAATAAAACACTATCCCTAAAAACGGGGTGAAGAGGTAGGGGGCGGAAGACCAAACCCGCCATCCGTACACTGACCACGAGCGGCCGCAGGCCACCCCACCGAAGCAAGGCAACACAACTTTCGTTGCCAGGCTTGAGGTCATGGGGCCGGAAGGGCCGCCTCCATGACGTCACACTTTGAAACCAGACTGTCGCTATCGCGGTTTGACAGATCGCTGCATAATGTTTTCCGTACTTCAAGGGCTCTTTTATTCATGTGATTGGCCAAGAATTGATTGACAACCTCCCCAAATGTTCAGGGACGATGTTTGCTACGTTTTGTACAAATATCAACTCAACTTGAGCAAATAGTATTGTTTCAGAGGCAAATGATCAACATCAAAGGCCTTTGAAGCTTGTTTTCTCAGAATGGATAATAGGACGAGAACCCCACCTAAGAATGGTTATTCCAAGAAAACGGCTGGGCGAAATTTAATCCGGTTAATGGCTTTTGATTCTTTAATGTCTGAACTGCAAAAACGATTCAGAGATTTTCTAAAGTTTGCTTCGTTCTTTTTCTATGAAATGAAGAAAATGAACATCCTGAAAATCAAAGGGAAAATTGAAACGTCAAACTTTTAGGATGGATAACAGAAAAACGAAACCAAACATAAAAAATTGCAGGATCGTTTTTTTGTTGCCAATATGTCAGGATTAAGATCCAAGTGTAATTATGATTTTATCACAAATAATTAGTGACTTATATCGACATTTATGGGGTGGATGCTTTGCGGTCAACTTTCAATTGTTTATTCAACAATTTACATCACAGACACCCAAATACAGAACATATAAATTCTTTGGAGTATGACGAGTACACACATATATGATATGTTATCCTAATGCAAATACATTGTGAGCTAGGATTGACTAAAGTGGGATTTATTTTTGGTGTCTTACCTGTCCTTAACGAAGATCAAACGGTTGCATAAATTAGCAGCATATTTAATTTTAAATGTTCATGGTAGACAGAGTTACAAAGGGCTGCTTTCTAAGTTGACCTGGATGGCCTATTGAAGAAAGAATTAATTTTAAGAAAGCAGTACTGGATTATAAGTCACTGAATGGTATGCTACCAGAATACATGGAAAATATGTTTAAGTGTGTGTCCGAAGTACATAGTGTAAATTTGAGATCTGCTGCCAATGACTGTCTTTACTTGTTGAAACCAACATCTGAACATATAAAACAACTGCTGAGTTACTCAGAGTCCATCATATGGAACAATTTGCCAAAGGAACCATGGAAAGCAAAAACTTTGCCTGAATTTGAAAGATCATGTACTAAGTCAATTTTAGGATTAAGAAAATAATTTGTTTGGGGCAGTATGATTCTAACCGTGACATTGTCAATTGTTAATTATGAAGTGTAGTGTAATCTTGTATCTTTCCCTTTACTCTTAGCATTATCATTTTATGTTTTTATCATCAGGTCATATCTACTGATTTTATCAGAGGGCCCTGGGGCAGATTAGTGCTCTTAGCACTAACCAGGACACCCTGTGAAAATAAAGCGATATATATATACATATACTTGTCAGTCAGCAGAAAAACTGCATGCTATATTTTGTTCTATAACCAGTGGTATGTTCCCTCACAGAAACTTCACACTTCACATTAGCTCATTCCATACCAGTCCCTGATTTTTCTGTATATTTACCTAGATTTAAGATGACAATTGCATATTTAAATTCTTCATGAAAAGAGCTTTCGTTCAAGTACCAACATGCATATAGTCTTAGGTCAGTGGTTCTGGCACTGCCTGGCAAGTCATGCTGCAGCTGCCCTTGTGGCAGCTGCAGCATGACTTGCCAGGCAGTGCCAGAACCACTGAGCAAGGCCTGTGACCATAGTATGGAATGAGTTAACCCTTTAATCGCTAAGTCAGGGACTGAGTCAACAGCTTTCCTGGCCTTGCACTGGACATTTGGGCAAAATGCACTTAGAGTGCACCAAGGTAACTTCAGCTTTAGACCTGGACTATTCTTGCTTTCTTTGATAGGAAATAAAGCATACTGGTACTTGAGTGCCAGGTCCTTTTATGAGGAATTTGTATGAGATCATGAACATGCATGCAAGCGAGACTTTGGTTGTGATTAACCCTTTGCCCCTTGAATTAAGACTTAGTCAACAGCTTTCCTTGGCATGGGGCATGTGATCTAATTGGTCTCATCTACAATTCTCAGTCAAATTGTTTTTCATTACTGTTGAAATTTGTAGAAAATGCTGAGGCAGACAACCTTTTACCACTAGCTGGCTTAAGGGGGAAAGGGGTAACAGGCAAAGGGTTAGTTGACATACATGTATTGTCATCATGTTGGCTTTGCAGAAATGGACCTTGCATGTTCTAAAATTTTCTGGCTTCCCAAAAGTCAGTCAGATGGCTTTTTTTTTTTTTTTTTTTGTTTTTTTTTGTTTTTTTGGTGAGTGTACAGGTCAGGTTTATAGTGGTGACAAAAAGTAACAAAGTAGTATACATAGGGTCTCCAGGGCAATTTACAAAGTACATTCAATACATCAAAGTATCCTTCATTAACAAGAAACTGGCTGGTGGTGAAATGCTGTTGACATCTTTTTTTAAAAACTAATTTCAACGGTATTGAAAAACAGTTTAAATGAGAGTTATAGATGTGATAACATGCCCTATGTCAACAGCTTTCCTAGGTGTGGGTTGGGTGCTTCATACCAAGGAAAGCTGTTGACTGAAGTCGTAATTGAAGGGGAGAGGGTTACAGTGACCTGTTGCCTAGCGATATGTCTCTACAAAATTTGGCCATGCTTTCAGTGCAATAAATTTTATGATTGTCCTGTTTTAGAAGCCAATGGTTTGCCAGATAAAATGCTGTCGTGAAATATTGAAAACCTCGAAAAATTGTACACCAGAAATGATTATATATTGCAGGGCCTTAAACACAGATAACTTATGGTTCATGGCATCAGGGGAGAAACCTAACCATGCAAGCTCCATTGAGAGGCATGCACACCTTACTGGCAAATGATAATTTCTGGCAGTGCACTGGAAGGACTACAATTACTTACAGACTAAAATTGATAGGAAAATTATCATGGCCTTGGTATGAGTGTTGAGCAACAAGAGATATATTTCAGAGTGAATATTGGCATTGTAAAGGGATTCCTGGGCTTTGGAGATGGGCAGTTATTGTTTTCTTGTTTAGGTGGTTCTTTGACAAGAGCTGACCTCATCATAATGATTTATTGGTCGCTATGTAAAGAATAAGGGGGAAAAAACAGAATAGGCGATAATGTGGTTCATAGGATCTCGTTATTGATGGGAAAGTGCCAGGAGTTCTATGCACAAGCGAGTATTTTATAAGAATAGGAGTAAGCTGATCATATAATAGACCCGGTTTGTGTTGAAACGAGAATCCAGTCCACATGCAGAAATTTCCCTGTGTTTTCAGCACTTAAAATTTGCTGTGATGAAAACAGCTTCCATTTTGTGCACTTATTTTTATTAGTTCTTTTTTTTTTTATGGGTCTAATCCAGTAATCTATGAATGATGTATCTTGCATGGAGTGCTGCCCAATGTTTTTAATGGTTGCCTGTGATATAGGCTTTAGTATTCTATATCAAAACCTCATAAGAGATGGGGTTTTGTCTGTATACTATCATGCACTCATGCAAAATCAGCATTTCAGAAAATAATTCATTTCTGATTGTCTCAATGTCATTGTAAAATTGCTGTCAAAATAACCAGGGGTGCTGTCCCTGCATAGTGCCTGAATGGACTGAGCATCAGCTTCCAAGCATTTACACAAGCCCCCACTGTGCTCACACACAGTGAATGCATAGATTTTACCCCAAAACATATCACTAAACTCATGCAGTCATGTCAGATTTAAGATGGGGAGCTGGAAGAGTCCAGTGACGCTGATGGCCACCTTGATGCATTCTTACCTGTCTCACCCAGGGTTTCCCCATTCAATTTCTTCCATACTCTTTTTTTTTTTTTTTTTTTGGGGGGGGGGGAGGTCTTACGCATTTGCAGAGGGACATAGTGATAAAAATTTTCAGTTGATCTATTTGATCAACATTGAGGGTCTTCTTTGTGCCAGGATTTATGGGGGGGGGGGGTTTAGATGGAAGTGTCTCTTGTACCCTGCAAGTTCAATTTTTTTTTTTGGGGGGGGGGGGTCACAAGTTAATTTTATGCATATATGTGCTGAAGGGAATTGAACCCTGTCACCCACAAGAAAGGAACTGATGTCCAGGAAAACTGTTGACACGTGAATGCATGCTCTCTCTCTCTGAATGCTGAATGCAGTCACTGTCATTTTTTTGATGCACAAATTGATGACAAATTAAACGAAAGAAACCACCCAAATATCCATTGACTCTGTGGTGGGAAATGGTTGCATCAGTTACATGTACATGGCTGTGGTTAACCATGTAAGTCTGTATCATCAAATACACCTGTGTATATGTATATACCTATATTGTAAATTGCTTTAATTTCCCTGTACACTGTACTCTTATTTTCACTTGTTTCGCTGATGACACAAAACCGTGCAAATAAAAACAGTGAAATAGTATTTCAACATTGTATGAATAGGAATTGTGTCCAAAACAGTGAAATTAAAAGTACAGTGAAAATGTATACAGTGAACACACAACAAATAAAGCAATTTACATATGTAGATATGTGGTGATCAAATTTGGCTCAAGTTACATCCTGAGGCAAAGATGAACTGATCAACATTGCAGGTCATGATATGTGACCAGTGCATCCAAGGAAAGCAAATCTCTGTAACCAAGGTGGCCATTGCCCCAAATGTAGGCCCCAAATGGATGCAATTTCAGAAGAGTTCAAATTATAGTGGGATTAAAGAGATAAGTACATTTAGAAGCATAATGCTTTCCTCGGTAAAGTTAGGAATTTACTTTGTCATATCCATTTAAATCAAACTGACTGTTGTCCCAAATGAAGACCCCAAAGGGGTGCAATTTCAGAAGAGTTCAAATTGGAGTGGGATTACAGGGATGGGTACATTTGGTTTAAATGCGTTCCTCGGTCAGGTAAGGAAATGTCATAAAAGCAGTCACAAATTTACTTTGTCATATTTATTCAGAGTACATTTAAGACCACCAGAGAGACTACAAAGGATTATGTCAGTAAATCTTGATGCACTCAATGCTTAATTCTTTATAATGATAGCATGTAGAAAATGCCAGCTTGTTAAAAGTGAAAAAAAAAAGTGACGAGACAGCTACATTAAGTGTTCATACAAGTGCATAGCTGGGTGGTATGTTTCCTGGTTCCCAGGAGGACCACCAGGTTGTATTCAGATGGCACTTACCGCAGATAGTCGGACTGATCAGGCAAAGTGATGGTGGCTTCAATGTACCGTCCTGGGAGAGCAGACTTTGATAGGAGCTGTCTGGTAGTTCAATAAAGCTCTTCTATTATGTATGGTCTTTGCATTTTGGATGGATTCTGCCGTGTGTTGTGTGACGTGTGTGTGTATGTGTGTGTGCATTTGGAGCCAGATTGTTCCAGTCAGATCATAAATGGTATGCTTTTTGATGTGCAAAATTTGTGAGTATTAACTCTTTAACTCTTTCTTTTCTCTGCTGACAGATTTTATGTATATTACTTTTGCTGAGAAAAGTGAACTGTTTTACATTGAAATTACACACAAAAAAAGAACTTTTCATTCAAGCACTTACACCCCCCACCCCCAGAAAAAAAACAACAACAAAACCTGTGGTTTTGCATTGCGTGGCAGCACGTTTTTTTAGCCACAACAGTAGCTATAGCATAACTGCAACTAGTATTAAGCCTTATCAACATAACACAGAGGGAGGTAAAAGTGTTGGTGCTGAATTATGGGTATTTTTGTTGGCTCTGTCTGGCATTATTTTCATTTATAACTTGCTACAAAAGCAGCAATATCTATACACAGACCCTTTTGAATGACGTCTACAGTAATACACTCGGACTCTGAAGCTAAATGCCATTAAATGGGTATATCAAAGCAAAACATATCTGAAACAGTAAGATATAATGTGCATCTATGAGAGAAAAAAATAAAGCCTGTAATAGACGTACATGTATTTCACAGAGTAGATACACACTTAAAATGTGCAATAAATCTGAGTAGATTTAAGTACGACAGCTGTATCAGTGCTGGTAGCATTAAATATGTTGGCCTGAATAAGACATAGTTGAGAGTTTCCCTTGGGGGGAGGGGGGGAGGTAGTTGAAAGCAGTATGCCCGACCCAAATGCCAAGGACAGACATTGACCTGGGACATGCCGTAATGTTAGGCCTAACCATTGTCAGCAAAAATGTTTTCTACCAACGTGACTTCCAAATCAAGACATTAAAGCAGATGACAATTTACATACGGGCACTGTTGGGTGATGAGGGTGGGTAAGGGGTTTCCCATACTGGCATACTGGGGCTTTTTATTTACCGTACTGGCATACTGGAAGCCCACTTGTTTTACATACTTCTTACTATCCAAAATTTTGAAAGATTTTTACTTTCCGTACTTCGTACTCTAGAAAAATAATTATCTGTACCAGCGTACCAAACCCCCCCCCCTTACCCCCCTTCGGTGATGTGAGTGGGGAAAGGATTAAGATATCCCTTTGCCAGCTTACAATGTGGTCCTTGGCTGTTGCATGTGGATGGGTTTCATTTCAGATAAACTTAACAAAGAATAGAACTGGGGCAAATTTTTCCAAAAGTGTGGTCTCATTAAAAAAAGGCACGTCTGCTCAGGACAGGTTGTAGTTAATACTGGTATAACTACTTGTAAACTGGTAATGATGGAAAGCTGGTGCAATGTTTAAGTGACAACATTAATGCTGCTCAACATAAAGTAAAGATGGCATGGGTTATAGGTATTTTGAGGATAAGATATAAATCCAATTGTGCTCGATCAGATTTTTTATATCAACTACCAAACTGGAAATAAAAAAAAAGAGTTCTGAAAGCGAATTCTTAATTTCAGTTGCAAAGCAGTTAACGTTGTCAATGTCTGCCTGGCCTGAGAAAAAAGCATGGAGATAACTGCATGAGCAGCTGGGTGTTGCAAGTTAAATGGACTGACATTCACACTCCCTTTCACACAAGACATGAAACAGGTGGAAAAAGAATGTCGTGTAAATTAAAATCCCATGAAGTTATACGCCAACAGCAATTCATTTCTCCGGGTTGGTTAAGCGAGAATTCATTTGCACTAAATAATGAATGACTTGGACTCTGATCTGTGAAATTTCAGTGATTGGAGCTCTATTAAGTTTTGGTTCTGTTGGTCCACGTATCTCAAAGAATATACGATATTGATGGGACCTGGGAGTAGGGTCTGAATGGACTACTGCTAAGTCACCATTTGCTCGACACAGGCAAAGCTTTTAGGAAAATCATCAGTGTATTGGGCTCAAGTGTTTCGGTTGCAGCACTTTCAATCAGGGGAAACAGTCTCCACGACAACCATGAGAAAAGTAGGAAATTGCAAAAAGTTGAAGAAAGGTCAGCTAGAGTGGTGTTCAGGCACTCTGGGGAGCAGGCGTGATGGATGCATAGATTTAAAGAGCAGGGAAAATAGAGAGCATTGATGTAAAGGGGCCTTCAGTCGGAGCAAAAAAAAAAAAGATGTCCAATGGTGATTGAAGCATGCAAGACAAAGTCATGTTTCTATTGTACCCAGTGGACATGAAGCATTGTGGATGAACTTTGATTGTAGATTTATAGCAACCAGAACAACCTCGGAACGTCATGTATTTTACTTGTGGATAAAAAGGATCTGCTTCTAAACTTTATTTGATGTCTGTGACTTTCATTCTGATTGTAATGCAAGTCCTAATAGAAAAATTCCTCAACTTTTTGTGGGCCAACATTCACATAGAAAATCAATACTTTTTCATTAATTTGTGCAACATGTGAGGAAGATCTAGTTGGCACCACAAAGGGAATGTGTAACAGGGTGTGATAATTCCCCTGAGATCAGGTTGTCTCAGACAGGGGACATAGTAGATCAGTGGCTCGTAATCCCAGTCCAGCTTCATATCATTCCATCAGCCCATTTTTTCTCGTGGACATTATACTCCTTTGACAGCTGTTGTTTTTTATTCTTCAGGAATCTTGTAGACTGGCCACATGGTTCATAGATTCACACATTTTGATATCCGAGGGTTCCACATTTTAGCAAGCCTGTTTATTCTCAGACGAGACAGGCAATTGATTTTTTCCACCAATACTATTGGAAAAAAAAAGGTTTTGTCCATTTTTCAGCCAAAGCATTATACCTTTTTATGGTCCTTGTTGTCTGGCCCACATCTTTGGTATTCTAGTATCTTATACAATGTTGTAACTGATTTTTTTTTTTTTTTTTTTGTATTTCCCATATACCATTTTATGGCAAAGAGGAGACGTATGGGTCACTGTGACATAGTTGTTGATATCTGTGAGTGCTGTGTACAAGAGGTGCCAGCCCATTGTCTAGATTTACCCTCTCCTTCCTTTTTAGCGCCCCCATGCAGCCTCATGGGCACCCACACAGAATTTTTTCTAACTCAGGAAAAGGCAAAATAATGCAAAATATCCCAAGTTGCTAATTATTTCTACAGTATGTGGCTCTGATGTTCCAAATGTAAGTCCTAAAGTGAGCCACATTTCAGTTTTAATTCCGATGCAGCCTGGGCCAGATATTGGGAAGGTATATGGTTGTTGAAAATGCTTTTAGTTTCTCGAACACACTATCTCTCATGGGATTTGGTGCTTCACTTAAAATGATGCTGAGAGTGATCACTGCAAGATCAGCGTGTCGGCCAACCATACAGATGAGACCTCCCACGCACCGTGTCACAGTATTAAGCAAATGTTTTGACTTGCACCTGTGAAGATTGAAGCTGTGGTTGCCATCAATCGCCAGTCGTCAGCCTGGTATGTCCGCATCTGTGTGCTCAATAGAATACGGAGAGAGCAGGCTGAGGCAGCTGCTCAAAGTTTATGACTGGTAAATGACTGCTATACATGCAGTTAAGAAACAGGGGAGGCTTGGTGTCGGGGGAGTTTGTCTGCCATATTCATTGTGTAAAGCTTATCAAAATCACAAGTATCATTGAAAAAATGGTCAGCACCTTTTTGAGACTTTTATGAAGGTAATTGTATTTCAGAGTAGTCCAGCATAGAAGCCGAGGGGTGTAACAGTTTAGGTCAACTAGGTGGTGCTGCACACAGAGGTTTCTGTACATATTTTTTGACCAATCAGATGAACCTAAACCACTGGGCTTGTATGTGTACATGTATAGGCATAACTCCCATCAGGCCATAATGGAAAAGTGAACTACATTTTTCATGACCTGACCAACCCAGTTATCTGTACTAGCATATCTGCAAACTGTTTACCAGGTGATAGTCTTGCCTTGGCAACAAAAAAAAAAAAAAATGCTCTGGTGTGAAATTTATCAGTTTCTATTGCTGAAGGAATTTGGGGTTCAAGAAAGAGAACTGGCTCAAAGGGAAAACTGAACAAACATATCAAAAACATTTGTCTTCTTTAAGTTTCATCTGGCAAAAGCTACTTTGGAAAGATTCCAGATGGCTAGTAATACTGTTATTTAATTACTGCGGTTTGTTCTTACCAGTGACTGGCTGATTTTAAACCTGACAAACTAATTTGGCATACTGGTGCAAAGGTGTCAAAAACAGAAGGCTCTGTCCAAACATACAGATTGTTATTTCTTTTATGTTCAAAAGTTCAGATGGCTGATCAGTATTTTTGACATGTACAGTTGGGAATGGCAAGTGACATAACTAATCATAGAAATTGACTTGGCTCTACTGTTTTGTGTTTTATGTGATCTGATTGGATAAAAATTATATTCATGTGATGTGATTGGGTGAAAGTCTATAGGTTTCCGGTCAAAGTCAGTGATTGACATAGCCAAAAGTAATTAAAGCAGATGGCACCAGAGACTATGAGCACATAAACCACTCTCTGGACACTTATATTCTTCCAGGAGGACAGTCACCTTTGTCATAACACAAATCTGGTTTCTCAAAGTCTGGCAGTCTCTTGTACACTTTCTAACTGTGACATAGACAGGATCTGCAGTAATTTTTTCCAGTTCTTTTCAAAGGTGAATGATACTGTGCCAATCTGCTACATGTTAAAATCAGACTGAAAATAGGCTATTGTTTCTTTGATGTCCAAATTTTATGCCAGGCAATTAACCAATGAGTTAAATTCAATAAAACTTTTTAACAGTCAGATCTGAATGCTAGTAGAGGACAACACCTGTACCTGTCAGATTCTAAAGTGCAGATGGCAGGTTTAATCTTTCCTTTCCACAAGCGCTGGATATATCTATTCCAGGTTGAGATAGGCGGCTTTGCAGTGGAGTCTGTTGTCTTGTAAGCAGGATGTACGAGGGCCTGCTGGACATGGGGGACTTGAAGTTACCATAGGCAAAGTGTCAGTTTCACAGTAACTGTCCAGCTGTTTCCATAATTTCAGCAGTAGAAATGCCTGTACAGTATTCCCTCACTTTTAGAGCCCTCTGACCTTGAAAGACTACCTTTTAAACATACTGCGCTTTGTGTTCTTCTGGTTATTTACACCTCTTATGATAGACCACCCATCTTGACCCCTTGACAGACCAGAGTTTGGTCCTCCCTGGGATTGTCTGTTTGGTCAGGTTTTACTCTACATACAATTTACCTTCTAGCAGAAAAGCCAGAGCTTTTGGCTGCGAAATGTGTTGGCTCAGCTGTGAGAAGACTTTGTTTTTACCAAGGCAATTTCAGTCTAGGTGATCATTTCACTGTCTTACAGTAAAGGGAATCTTTCTCCTGTAGATTTATGCCACCCTGTGACATATATGTGCCCCCGGTGGCTTCCACGATGGGCTTCACATATTAGGGAAATGGTAATAAAGGATGTCAGTTCACCTCAATTGAATTTGTTAAAATGTATCACTTTCACTCTGTCAGAAAAATGCGGCTTTATTTCTTGAGAAAATATACGACTGTAGTTTTTCCTGATACATCACTGGAGCAAGCAGAAGCAATTTCCGGGTAACAGGGAAAAAAGGGACCATCTCTGCTTAAATCTGCTACTTCGACATACAAATATTGATGAAAATTCTGTGGGAAGGTTAAGTCTGGGGTAGTAGATGGCCAGATTTTTGTTTAATCTGTGTTTTTGTCCACTTATATTTAGTGGAAATAAGTTGTGTATGTACAAGGTGGCTAATCAAATGATGCACAGGAAAGTATAAACACGAAGACAATAAAGAACAAATGTCCCCACATGTCATCGCTGTGCATGTATATCTGTACATTCAAATCCTATACTTCTTTGAAGTTGATGTGCTTGAGAATCATGGCGTATTGAACATGTAAATCAAGCAGCAAGGAATAGGATCACTACTCATGCAACCTTTTCCTTTAAGCACAGTGATTTACTATGGAACATTTTTTTTCTGCCAATCAGACAGCAGTGACTTACGCGCAGGTTTATCTTTGCCAGCACATGAAGATTCCATACAAAGTAGAATGGAAACCCAACGAATCACAGATCAAAGATGAACAGCATTTCCAGACGTAATGAAGCTTGGCATTTCTGTAAGCTATGAGATGGAGGAAAACACAAGTTGAGATATTCTGCATGCAGAACTTGTCAGTCTGCATCAATGTGTCCCCTGAGAACAAAAACCAATTTTGATTTTTGTGATTAGTAGTCTTGTAATTTAAGCAAAACCTACATAGCAGACATTTTTGTGAAGATGTTCTAATTTTAGGATGTGCTACATGTAGGTCTTTCAGACATGCAGGCTGCAAACGATGTACGGAAAACAGAATATCATAAAAGATAGAAAATTTTTGGCCCCCCCCTCCCTCCCTTGATGTTCAAGAATTTGAGGTGCCAAGCTGTTAGTGATTAATTGAGCAAAGTGTAGTTTGTGGAATGTGATACAAGTATGTCACTTCCTTAATCCATGTTGTCAGTTCCCATCTACAGCATCTTGTATCTACAGACATACAGGCAGCAATCATTGAATTAATGCTATTGCTATCTTGTATGTTCACAGCTAAAATTAAAAACAGAAATGGAATTTTTTTTTGAAGATTATGGATACTGGACAAGATGCAAGTTATGATTACATATTGCAATCAACGATAATCATGAAACGTGCATTATTGGACTGAAACCTCGGGTGAAAAAATGGCAACTGACAAGATAAAATTGAATAAGGTGTCACCATTTGGGTAGATAATTACATTGGTATAGAGTCAGATAGGCCATGACACGGGTCAAGGAAACAACACTTATTTTTGTGCTCAGTGTTCTGTGTCAGATTGCTTCATCTTAATACATCATGCAAAAGTATCATGGGTTGAATGCAATAGATCTTGTCCTGTACACTATGTGGAGTGACAACACAAACATGGCCATATGCATATTCATTGACTGAAAGCTAAGGTGTGTGATACCTGCACTTTTACCCCCTTAAACTGGCCAAAACCGGCTGGTGGTCTTATGTCGTCTGCTTCGGTGTTTTCCACTAATTTCAACAGAAGTGAAAAACAATTTGACAAAGAATTGCAAATGTCACCTGGCAAAATCAAATGCCCCAGGTCAACAGCTTACCTTGGCATGAGTCAGTGCCCAACCCCTTGCCAAAGAAAGCTGTTGCCTTAGTTTTGATTGAAGGGGAAAGGGTTAAGAGTAAGTTTCGTTTGTCACAGTCCTCAATTTAAAACCTGTCTTGCCCTTTTCAGCTCTGCTGACCAAAGGTCACAGAGCTCATATGATCACTAAAGTCTGTCCATCTGTCTGTCATTCCATCCATCTGTCCATCTGAAAACTTGTCCTTGTGAGCTCTGCTCCAAGCAGTGATGATCAGACCTAAAGGTAGATGGAAATTACTGGCAGAATTAAGAAAATAACAATGCAGCATAATTATAGGTACGTAACTCAAAAGGCTCAATCCTGTACTTTCATCATAAGCATCTCCATCAAAATTTCCTGACCCTCATTGACCTTGGTAGAACCATTTAAAGTGCTCTTGGAATCTGCCTCTTGTTGACAAAGTCACTCTGCTGCTGTCACTGTAATTCCTATTTTCCTGATCAATTGGAAAAATAACTGTAAATCAAGTCTTGTTTTTAAAACAGAACCACACACAAAACAATAAACTTATTTGCCTTCTCTGCAATGTTGCTGAGGTCTTTGAATTCTTGGTATTTGATATGTGTTATGAGTATCTGATCATTAATAATTTTTGTTCCCAAAAATAAAAATAAAGGTCTCTAGCATAAAGAAAAAAATGCTCATCAAAAATCAACTCATCAGCATTCTTCATTTAATTTATGATGGCCTATTCCCACAGCTAGGCCATGAAGCATGTGACTGCATGTGTATTCCTTGGCATATCCAAGTTATGTGACAAAGTGGCACACCAGTTTAGTTTTCAAATTAAACAGTTTCACTCACTGTTATAAAGTTCATTGCAAGCTACCATCAGCCAATTACCTCCAGTATGTTACTCCTGGCTTTCATTTGAGGCAGGGGTGTCTCAGGATTCCATTGTTGGTCCTCTTTTATTTTTAGTCTATATAAACAGCATTACTGACAACTGGACCTAGGACATAAATTTTTTTTGCAGCCAACACTTGCTTCATGGCAGTTGTTTATGGACCAACTGACTCAGCAGAAAACATTAGCATCTTTTGGAGTAAGCTTTAGCAAATGACCTTTAGTGCTGTAAGAATGTTTTTAATTGTCTCTTCATGAAACCTGCTCTTCTTGACATTACACTGATAGCCAAATCTATGTACAATGTACCATGTTTCCTTCTGCTTAGTGAACTTTAGTGTGATACATTTTAGAATCAGCACATGTACTTAAACTGGGTCTGTTTTACAAAATGTTGCATAAATTGACTCTTTGGTACCTTTATGATCTGGTTCCGAGTAATTTTATACCACTGCGAATCTTCTATGAAGATAGTCAGACTTACAGTAAATCGAATGGTTGGCAAAGTGCTGTGGTGAATTTATTTTTCCATCCAGCAGTGGGTTATGGATAACATTCCTCTAAAGATTCTAAGTTCAAACTCCTTTCTGCAGTCTATGTCCCCCTCCTGCCGGAGGAGGGTCACATAAAAATTCATTTTGAATAAAGAAAATGAGAGTGACAATAAGGCAACTTTCCTTGATCTTGAAATAGGGATTGACAACAAACGAGTATGTGACAAAGATTTTTGACAAACGAAGACAATTCAAATTTGACATAGTTTCATATCCTGGTATCACTGGAAACATTCCAGAGAACCTAGCCTATGGTGTGGTCATTGGACGGGTTTTACGCATTAGCATAAACACATCACAAATAAGTGAATTTGTAAGGAGAATAAGAATATTGATAAAAAAACTATGCCACAAAACTTATGACACCAAAAGGCTATATAAAAGTATTTTGAAGTGTTTCCATAGACATGGAACAATACTGACAAAATACAACAGTCATTCAAGGACACGATTAGATTATATTATATTATATTAATCTATAGATTTAGGTAGGGCTAACATAGAAGTGGTGGTAGGGTGATAGTTGGTATACCTCAAAGGTAACTTAAACCCACCTAGAGATTTTCTCTAGTTTGTCTACAGTCAGAAACCATCATTCATTGTTGGCTCTTCCTATTTCATCACTTGGGTGTAGAGGTGACAATAGTCAATTACCTTAAACACTCACTTCATGATCATTGTTAGTACATAAGTGTAACATTCTAGAGATGTCTGTCCACTTTTCGTGTCTGGGCTATTATTCACTTGTCCTTCAACTTAGATGAATAAAACTTTACACACAGGTGCGTCTGGACATAAGGATGTGTCGTGTACCAAAAGTAGGTCACTACATGTAGGTCCAGTATCTAGGTCACAGTGATACAAACATGTAAAACTGTATTATGCTTTATCTCTGGGCTGTTATTCTGTTGTCCTTCAAGTTAGAATAATGAAACTTTACACACAGGTGCATCTAGACATAAGGGTGTGTTATAAACCAAAAGTAAGTTGCTTAGTCAAGTATCTGGGTCACAGTGACATAACATAAAATCATGTTCCGGCTATAATTCCTTTACTATGTAACTTAGATTAATGAAACTTTACACACAGATGCATCTATACATAAGGGTGTGTCATGTACCAAAATTAGGTCACTAGGTCAAGTATCTGGGTCACTGACATATCCTTGTAAAATCGTGTCCAGGCTATTATTCCTTTACTATTGAACTTAGTTTCATGAAATGTGACACACACATGTATCTTGAGCTAAAGGTGTGTCATGAAACAACAATAGGTCACTAGGTCAAGTATCTGGTCTACTCTATTTGTGTCCGAGCTATAACTTGCTTGTCCTTCAACTCAGATTAATGAAACTTTACACACATGTGCATCTGGACATAAGTGTGTGTCTTGTGCCAAAAGTATGTCACTAGGTCAAGTATCTGGGTCATAGTGACATATTCTTGTTAAATTGTGCCTGGGCATAAATTTCTTTACTTTCTAACTTAGTTTCATGAAACTTCACACACACTTATATCTTGACCTAAAGGTGTGTCATGAAACAAAAGTAGGTCACTAAGTTAAGTATCTGGGTCATCGTGATACATTCATGTAAAACTTCATTACACTTTATGCCCGGGCTGTTATTCTGTTGTCCCTTGACTTAGAATCATGAAACTTTACACACCTGTGTGTCTGGTCACAAGAGTGTGTCATACATAAAATGTAGGTCACTAGGTCAAATATCTGGGTCACAGTGATAGCCTTATTGTAGACTACAGTCATTCCAACATGAGACCTGTGTCTCCCAAGGTTACCAATGGGGGGGGGGGGCATGGATCTAGCAATCTCTGATTGCCTTTTAATTATAAATAAATTAAACATTTCTTTGTGATCTTACTTGAGTACAAAACACCAAGTGCCTTGTTAACACTGTGTGTCATGTGCTCACACAAGGAACTGATCCCAGTATTGGCAGCCCATCCAGCAAGGTGCACTGTTTTTAGCTTGTCTAACTGTCTGTCTTTTGAAAAGACCACTCATTAGGAACACCATTTGGGTGCCGTATGGCACATTTTGGTGGCAGTGGGTGGTGCTTGGCGGCAGTCAGCGGTACTCAGCGGCAATTGCCGCCCGCTGCCACCCAAATTTTAAGCCTTGGCAGGAATTGGCAGAGACTTTGTTCACTGACGCCCACCACCCTTTACTGACACCCATCGCCACTCAGAAACTTGAGGAGTCCAGGAAGCATTTATAAATTTGTTTCACACATAGGCTAGGTGAATGAATGTAAGAACATGATGGCAAAATAAATACTTAATGTATTTTTATGTGTTTATGTGTATATATATATATATATATATATATATATATATATATATATATACATATATATATATATATATTTATATATATATATTTATATATATATATATATATATATATATGTATACACACACATGAATTATGATCAATGTTTTTTTTATTTATATATATATATATATATATATATATATATATATATATATATGTGTGTGTGTGTGTGTGTGTGTGTGCGTGTGTGTATATATATGTTACCATTACAGTAATTTTAGGTATATAATTTCACATATTATCAATGTAAACATCACTCTTAGATGAAGAAAAATGTTATATAGGTTTACAAAAATGCTTTTCACTTAATAATAGACCAAAATATGATGATGTTTAGCATTTTACGGGGCATGACTATATTATCTTAAGTGGTTAATCCCAACTTCATTGACTTAATTGTAAACCACTGAATAGGTGCCACAACAATACACAATAAAAGTATGGTACAGTAGCAGGTTGGCTGACATGGCCCACTCAGGCAGGAGGTGTCATAATCTCATGGTTATCTAATGGTGCTACCACTGGCCAAGGCCCCTTGAGTGTGGAATAAACAGACTTTGCTGCCTCCCATATATAGCACAGTAGCTGGCCCATGTAACTACTCATTGAGGAGGTGTCAATTCCCATTATCATCTAATGAGGCTACCACTGGCTAAGGTTCCTTATGGCCTGGAATACACAGACTCTGCAGCCTCCAAGCCTTTCTTAATGATAAAATGGGCATGCAATACACAGGGTAATCAGTTATTTGTTGGGAAATTCTCTATTACATGTAGTCAAAAGCAACTTCCGTTAAATAGTGAAGTTTTCACCAGGATGATTTACATTATTTGCCTTACTTTGGCAGCTATTTGCTTGTGTTAAAAGTACATGTATCAACAAAGTTTCAAACCAACCACAAAACAGCAGTAATCCCATGAGTTGTCCCTTTCGTGGATTTATCCAGCATTACCTGACATATAGCAACTATTAGAGTAGAAAATAACCAGTACTGAGTAACTGACCATAGATCTATGAATCCTTTGAATGCTAGATGAGTACATGTAACAGGAAGACCCCCATGCCCCCATGCTTTATGTCATATAGCCTATAATCTAATTGTGGCATCATATGAAAAGTAGCATTGAAAGGTTCATGTCGGTTCCCACAGAGGTAGCAGTATTACATATATATATATATATATATATATATATATATGGGCTGGCTAAGGTTGTGTTTTCCCATTATTTCCCATTATGTGCATAATTGATATTGCGTGTGAATGAATTTATGCCTTGCATGATTATATATATCTGTGTGCACCTGTGTGTATAAATGTCCAATGTACATGTCGTTTTGTATATGTATGAGCACACAAGTACATAAAGACCAATATTTATGCCCATATAGACATTATATATATGATATTAACTTTTATTTTTATCCTCTTTTACTAACCAGTTCTTGCATTTGTTCACTTAGTTTACATATGAAACAAATAGATGCTCCCTGGAGCTGCCTTTGAGTTTGTCAGCGGCAGTGGGCAGCGATCGCCACCAACAACCGCACATCACCGCCAACTGCCGCTGATTGCTGCCTCAGCCACTGCCCCCCTCTGCCACCACAATTCCACCGGCCACCACGATCAAAATGGGCCATTTGCTGCCGAATGGCATTCCTAGTGACTTCAATCAGAGGGACCATCTTCTTTTTAAGAGGATATATTTCAGGTCCATATACTGCTATCTTTTCAGTTGTTTGTTCTCCCTTGAGAGACCCCCTGCTTTATGTGGCCACTTTTGGACCTCCACTTGGGTTGGTCTCTCAGGGGAGGGACTGCCTGATGTGGCCACTTTCAGACCTCACCTATCATGCCTACGGTTGGTCTATCACAGTAGAGACTGCTGCATTGATAAGGGAAATGCTGGGACATCATGTAAACAACAGGTATACAAACAGACAGGTTTAAATGAACTTGAGATCATGTGAATTATAAGGTTGTGTGATTGATACAGAAAATAGATACACTGTATAATTTGAACTTACTCATATTTGGGCAATATTGCATGATCTGGTGGTGCATGTACATGTACTTGCGAACACGTGTTGACCATTTGAACTGGCCGTCATTTTACCAGTATTTGTGATCAGAGCATACACAACAGAGCTGGCAGAGATCACGCTGTCACTGTACAGCCAGATAAATCATAGATTTGACTTAAGAGGTCAGCACAGGCCAAGATAGTTCATTTCAATGTGTATCAATAATTCAAAGACATTTAGGAGCATGCTTTATGTATAAGTGTGGATTATTACTGAGTGCAATGCTTATAGGAATCTATACTTGCTGCTGAAGGGTTAATGCTGGACCACAGGGGAAGGTCTAGACAAGAGGGACAGTTGCAGTGTATACAGAAACATGAATAATGCAGCCCTAGAGAGGAATATCCCTCTGAATCGAACATCCTCCAATACCCTAGTGTCTGTAAGACCTTGCTCATCGTGTGAAGAAGTTCTCTAGCCACTGGGAGCCACTTGAAATTTCCATGGCAATCTACTTCTTTGCTTCCAGGGCTGCACCTGTGACCAAGGGAGGAGTAGCACCCTTATACATTAGAGACTTCTGTTGACCCTTTCGCTCCAGTCTAATGAGATTTCATGCCAATTAATGACATTCCAGGCTCTTCACCCTAAGGCTGATGGTCATATATATAAATTTATTTCTCGAACTAAGACTTAAGACAAATTGCCTCTATCTGGTGTAGCACTCACCCATGGATACAACCTTGTGGCTGTTCAAGGGCTTCTTTTGCTGGCATATTTAGGTTGGTCAAATCCCCTTCAACACCATTGCCTGTATGTCTGAAGTATTTGAGTTAAACAGACAACTAGGCAACAGAACACTAAAGATGAATCATGGACCAGATCTCATGGTATGAACCAGGGGGAGATAATGTGTGGACTGCATTGGCTCTGCATTGCCCTAAGCCTACATCCTGTATGGAACTTAATGCCAGAAATCATCTTGTTTTTTTCTGGTGGGTGAGAATAGAGAAATGTAAGAGCTGAGAATGGGTGAGCAACTGCTTGGTTAAAACCTCTGTCCTGCAAAAAGATGTTGCCATCTGTCTTTTCCAGATGTTGCTTTAGTTGTTGTTTGAAAACATCACTTACAAACAGCTTTTGTGTTTATAACTGTACTACAGGTGCGGGCATGAACGTTTCATGTCTTGTGTAACCCTTATACTGTGAGACTGAAATGAGCGTCTACTTTCCTTCACTTTGGTATCCATTGATTCCTTATAATTGGTGCACATGCAGTTGAAATATCAGTGCATGGTGACTGAAATATCCAGGGAAATTATCACGAGGGATACAAAGTTCTTGACTTGTTTTTAATCCTATACCTTAATTGATTTATACATGTGTGTTTTCTCAAGTTACTGTCACTTAAATTGTTATATTGTGGGGGTGGACTCCATGACCTGCATAATGCTGTTGTCATAATGAAGGTCTCCCAGGCCTGTTGTAGTGATATGTATTTTGGGTTATGATGTGCAAATATTTTTGGTCAAATAGAATTATCACAACTCTGGGGTCCTGAGATGTTGC
Source organism: Hermodice carunculata (assembly GCA_964020975.1). Classification (NCBI taxonomy): domain Eukaryota; kingdom Metazoa; phylum Annelida; class Polychaeta; order Eunicida; family Amphinomidae; genus Hermodice; species Hermodice carunculata. The sequence continues at coordinate 50,219,987 of OZ026614.1, read as the reverse complement.
TAACATTATCATGCAAGAAAGTGTATTTATTAACTTGCTTCATCAACTTCCTTTGGCGTAAAACATGAGAAAACTGGGTACCAGATTACAAGATGATGTGTATTACAAGCTCCAATCAAATGTTAAGGTGGGACCTCCTCATAATCCCGTACAAACATGGCCACAGGTAGGACCTCCCCTCACCTTGAAAATAAAGGAGCATATTGGTTTTTTTTTTCTGAATATTATCCACTCTGGAAAAATAAAATAAAACTGGGTCTTTGGCATATTTTTGGGATATCAAAGGTTGTGGTACCCCAGATTGGATAAGTGTGAAACATGCCATTATACAGGCTTGCAGGACCAAGCATTAAGCATGGCACAGCTCCTCTGTTGACATAGTTGTAAAAGGTTTACAATATCAAGGTAGAATCTTACCTTAAAATCAGATTCTGAACTTGTAACTTTCAAAAGAAAACGAACACTGCATTGTGAGTTAAATAGTTAGGATGAAGTAAAATCAAGGTGGGATCCTACCACAAACTCTGCTGTAGAACTTGTGATTTGTAACAAGAAATAAACACTGTATTTTTAGGATGGTCCTTTGTCTGTTGTCTATCACTTGTCCACATGGTCATGCTCCAGTGATTTCTGGATTTTTATGCCTCCACCGGGGGGGGGGGGGGGGGGGCGTATATAGATTTGCCCTTGTTCATCCTTCTGACATCAAAATTGTCACATTTGTTTCGCACATATCTCCAAAAGCATTTGAGGTACAACCATGAGACTTTGTGGAAACATCTATCAATATATGAAGGCGTGCACCTGGGGTTTGTCTCTTGGGTTGATTATACAGTGTTTTGTTGTTTTTTTTGGGGGGGGAGGCATTATTTTTTTAATTTTTGTAGGAAAGTTTCACATGCATATTTCTAGAAATGGTCATAATGTATATAAATTTGGCCAGATTTGTGTCAAACGTGGTAGGATCGATGTACCTTTTATAAGTGTCTATGTATTTGTGTAAGTGGTCATGCTCCAGTGGTATTTTGACATTGACCTCATTTGCTAGGTCACAGGATAACTGACATGAAATTTACTTTTCACTTGATAACTCGAGATCTATTTTGAGTAAGGACCTTTATGTTGCACATGTTAATGTTTCTCTATCAAGGTCAAGCTTAGACAGTACATGAGTGACCTTGACCTTATTTCTTAGATCACAGTGTAACATACACTCATGCAGGCTCAGAAACATGTTCTGACTAGTCACCCGCTGAAGACCCTTGAATTTAATTTGGCTAATACAGCCTATGTCAAAATTATACAGAAGAACATAACAATAGTACTTCCATATATATATATATATATATATACACACACATACATATACTAGTAGGTTAGTGACAGGTTAGCTTATGGAGAGAGTTCAGACTATGGAATAAGGTAATGACTGCCAGGAAAGTGGTTCTGGATGAAAAGACACAAATACAATACATGAATTTTACTCTTCACTATAACATGAGGACTTATTACTTGAACTGCAACCTTGATTTTGCACATGTTAGTGTTCTTCCAGGAAGGTCAGACTTACTAAGTAAATGGGTGACCTTGATCCTATCCCAAGTTCCCAAGTTCACAGAGCCGCAAGTGTGAGGAATCTCTAGGTCAGCTGAGCATGGGCTGTTCACACAGGTCTCTTGTTACTTCAATAGTTTTAGGCACAGTGAAATCAAGGCAGAACCCTACCTTGAAGTCAGCGCCAGAACTTTTAATTTGGAGACAAAAATGGACACAATAATTTGAGTTCTGTAGGTTTTTGGTGGGGGAAAATCAAGTTTGGATCCCACCTCAAATTCAGCTCCCAGACTCATGATTTGCAAGTGGATAAACATTGTATTGTTGCAGTTGTTGGTAAAGTAATATTTCAGGTTTTATAGATGACGGCAGAAGAGATAGGGCCACAACCAGAGCTTCTGAGACTTCAATTAGACTGATAATTTATGACTGCTTGACAAATGGTCAGGAAATATATTGTGTGATTATAAGTACATGGCTAATAACCCACTACATGCCTGTCATGTCCTTCACCATTGTACTGGTGTGAAGGACATAGATATACAGAATGGCCCTGTGGTGAGATCTGACATTGCTAGGCATCGAAACCATTGTTGTTTCCCACTGATGATCCAGATATTTGCTGTAATAATATTGCTGTTGGTTGCACGGCTCATATCACTTTTGCCATTGAAAATGGCTTCACTTGGTGAATGTGATTTGTTTGTGTTCATGAAACCTGCATTTTCTCAGTGGATGGAAGGGAGAGGGCCTTTTAAATTATGAATAATTGATGTTTTAGGTTTGTTTGATCAGAGTCTTGTTTCTGAAATTTCTTTGTGTTAGATATATTGACATACTTAAAATGTTCCCTATAATCCTACATAAAAGTAATTAAAAGATAACAATACTGAAACATAAGAAAACACCAAGGATTGTCATTTATCAGGCAGTGTGGAAGTAAGATTGGAAGTGATAATTAATTGCGTCGTGTGTTATTTTATTTGCAGGCTATGGGCGGAAATCTTTCAGGTCAAGGTGGAAGGGGATGAGATGCATTGGGAGCGAGTGTCTGACGACGTGGTTCCTGTCAACATCACGTGTATCCAGGACTCACCAGAGACAGTCTTCCAAATAACTGCTTACAACAGACATGTGGAGAAGATCTTTGATGTGCGACTCATTCAGCCAGGTAAAATATTGGTGCATGATGGGATGTGTCATCTTAACTCTCTCCAGCCTGACAGATTAGAGTTAGTTCCATTTGTTTATGTTGTTTCTGATGACAGAAAGTAAAGTAAAAAAGTCCGAGTTGATACTGACTTAGGGTACATCGCCAAGATGATATTTTATGTGAAATGTATCAAAATATTACTGAATGTGGTAGGAAAGTACTAATATTTAGTGAAAAATTAATGCAATTGTATGTATAATAGCATATTTTTGTAATTTTGATATGGATATTGTTTATATAAGTAGTATCTTAGAAAATTAACCCTTTCCCGTGAATTAGGAATAAGTCTTAAAACTGGGTCAACGTCTTTCCTTGATATGGATTAGGCCTTACCACCCAACCCACACCAAGAATGCTGTTGACCTGGGTCATGTTGTATTGTTTTTTCTTACTGTTGAAGTGAGTACAAAACTTTGGAACAGGTGACATTTGATCCCAGCAGGTTTTGACCAGTTTAAGGGGAAGGGGTTAAACTGAGAAACAAGGTACTGGTCATATACTGATGGGTTTGTAAAGTGCAGGCATGTGTTACTTGAAATGCCTCTACACACGTCATGCGACAACCTGTGCAACATGGCAGATGCATCTTAGGGGTTTATTTGTGGGCTGGGAGATAGAGCGCATAGGGTTTACAAATTAACGGTACTTCTTGATGTGAAATCATTACGTCGAGTTGATTGCAAGAAGATTTTAGAGTGGAGGGTAATGTCTTTGTCAGTCAATGGTGCTCATAGCTTTAATATTAAGACAAACGCATCAAAACTATTTCTCATTTGCAGTGAAATTTTGGTTCACGTGATGAGAAACGTCTAATTAGCTTTGGTTGTGGCAAGACTTTTTGTTCGAGTTCATTCCAATCCGTGTTAATACAAGGAAGACATACACACATCCGCTAGTGTTTGTCCCCAGTAAGACAGTCCTTGGCTGATCTGTCAGCTGTTAATTTGTCAGAGATGCATGTTTTTCTCCCAAAATGAGCACAAGTAATCGCTACAAATTGCCAGCAGCATCTTAGGAAAAAACTGCACAGAGAATCAATCACAAGGCTTAACTAGTCGGCAGGAGAGAGCAGTAGACCTCATTTGTGATGTAGAGAGTCTAGCATGGAGGGGCAGTGGCAGACATTGTTTGTGGCACAAGTTGAGCCGGGCAAAAACCACAAAAATCTAGCAATAGGCGTCACAAATGTTGTCTGCAACTGCCTGGACTCCAATGCCAGATTTAATTTATTTTTACCACATACCTATGTTTGACAGGCATTGTGAAATAATCTGGATTGGAGTGCAATTTCCTCTTGCAGTTTTGCCATTTTGTTTGGTGTTTAAGTAATTGACTCATAGAAAAAAGAATTGCAACAATGATAAGGACAGTTACCCACAAGTGGCTGTTCACAGACACGGTCACCATGACCTGAGACCAGCTCTAGGTATGTGAGAAACTGAGACTCAATCAGCACTTTGCTGGCTGGTAGGAAAGAGAAGTAGACGTCATTTGTGATGTCTGCCAGTCTTGACGCAGCTCAATCTTAATTGTGCACACAGGTTAGGTGCTTTTCACCTGCCTAACACATCTCTCTAGTCATGTACTTCTCACTGACTGAAAAACAAATAGGACTTTTCTGAGAAGACAATGAGGCAAAACAGTCTGAGTGCATATTAACATAGCCCCATTATCTAGTTTTGAAATGTACTTTTAAAATGTGATAACAGATTTTCATAGTTAAGTGGTCTTGGAAGTTTAAAGTAATTTTGACATACAGTTATGATTTAAAGTTTTTATATTGTGATCTAGACTTGCTCAAGTCTCACTGGACTGTCTTCCGTATTTTATTTAAAATCAAATTCATTGCAAAATGAAATTCTAAGTAAACACACGTCGTAGCCTTATTCTGTTACAATACAGGTAGGCCCTTAAACCTAGCTAATTGGCGTGGAACGTGTCTATAACCAAAAAACATTGACTCCAGCTGATAAGCGCCGGGCGGTCTGCACTGTGTTTCTTATCACTCAGATAAGCGAGCGGTCATAAGGCACCCCTCATAAGAAGCTGTTAATTGAGCTACTGTGTAATGAAGGGTTAATTGCAGCGCAGCGCGTCAGGCAGAGGGCGTCCAGTGAGACTTGTAAAACTTGCCGGCTTGTCGCTGCTATGAATTATTCATGAGCAGTCAGGCACGTGACAGATTCAAGACCGTCTCAAATTCCTTGTATTGACTGTTGTTTATTAATCTTTACATGCAAGCACGCACCTTTTATTGTAGAGAAACGTCAGTTCTTGCCGATGGCTATTTCCATTTTGCGTTAAAATGAATATTTTCCTTCAACGATGATTTAAATCAATGACCGGGCCGTTGCTTGTGACAATTTGAATGATGGAGCTTTGCAAAACTGCGCAAAAATAGGGTGATTTCATCGTCTCGATCTCGATCTTTTTTTCGTCTGCACGCTATGTTGTTTATATCGTTAGAATGCTCAGAACCTTGTCTATTTTAACAACAAGCTCTCCCATTGACTGAAACAAAAGTATTTTAGGGGAAATCCCTTCAAAACTGCTTCTATTTCAAACAGATGCGTCGTTATTTTAGTCGGAAACTACAGCCCCCAGAATCGATCACATGGGGTTCGCTGTCCAATCAAAAAGTTTTTCTACCGCTGTTTCGTTCAGTAGTACTCGCTGCCTCATGTTCTGAAGTCTGGCTTGAAAATGAAACTTGAAATATGGGTGACATTTGTCACTTTGTGTGAACACAAGTGACGATTACGGACAATTTATTAAAGCAAGAAACAAAATTTAACGCTGTAAATTGGCCAGAATGATAACATACTACCACTGTACCAGTCTTTGCGTACAATACTCAATAGAGCAGAGGGTCCATTTTTTTTTTCACGGAAAGAGAGTAAAATACGCCAGCCGTGGGTAAACATGGCTCGGGTGAAAATACCGCTGCCGCTTGTGTTGATAATGTTGACAGTTTTTCAGTAACTGCGACTATTTACTGCAGCAACAAGCTCTACCACTATAATTTATTTACAATTATAACACACAAACGATGTTTAGAAAAAAAATAAAGAGGAACCATCGTTCGTGACGCTAACCAAGAAAAATGTGCGGACCGGCACCCATGCAATTGTATTCATAATTCACACAGGTTTGACCACTTTGATCAAATCGTGATTGAGATCGATATATCCCCTTTGTTAGGTTGCAGGGCACGAGTTTTTTTTGTTTAAATTGACAAAAGAACCACATAGAAATGTAGAGGTCTTACTCAACAAAACTTAAATCAAGACATTGATCATTTTGCATTATTGCAAAAATAAAAAAGTTGTGGCACTTTTACGCCAGCATGTCGCATGTTGCGCAACAAAACAAAAAATGCCCATTGGCTGGCTTTGCCAGATCTCCAAACTGCCCAGAGTGCTGGGGGGGGGGGGGGGGGGTAAATTAGTACAACACATTGAGACCACTCAAATATTCTGGGCGTCTTGAACTTGATCTGGCCTCTGATTTGACTTCTCGGATCCCGCGAAACCCCGGATGTTGTGACGTCACTCCCACCGAAATGATGGTAGTCCAGAGTGGGCTTGTGCAAGTTTGACAAGTCCCTGGTGTCGGCAGCCACAGGGAGACGGTCAGCTTTGTCTCGCTTGAGTGGCCAGTGACTAGCCATGCATTCATTTGAAGACCACTTTGCCTTCAGCCTTATCGCGATGATAATGGGATTAGAACTGACTAGGACTCAATTGCTGCTAGTGCTACTGTTGAAACCGGCACGGCGACAGTGTCGACCAGTTAAAAAAAAAAAAAAAAACAGTAGGACCTACTTAATAACACCATGTAGTTGGGATAATATTATACAGTTAACTTCGAGGAGGGGAAAATGTATCGCACTTCTGGGTGGGACCGCGGGATGGGAAAATAGGGACATGCACCAGGGACTTGTGCAAGTCTAATTGTGATCTTAAAACTATGAAAGTCAAATTATGACACAGAGTTGAATATGCACAGGAGTTTAATCAATTGATTGGCCGCTAGATTATTTTTCTTCTAATGACCAATCCATATTGTATATATGAGGAAAAATTTATGTTTTCTTCTGGTAAGTTTGTTCATGCAGTGTGCAGCAAGTCCTGGTACCCTGACAGGTGTTGTAGCCTGCAAACAGCACCAATTTTTGGTATGCCAATTTCTGTTTGGGAATTTAATCTGGATCCCAGCATCAGGCATATATCTGTAATTGATACAAATTCCAAATCTATGCCAACCATACAAAATCAAACACATAATTTTTGTATTAGAATTACATGTAAGTGACAAGTTAATTTACTTCATCACTCTGGGTAAATACATGTATATACACAGATTTCTATTCAGTGCATACTGTATGCAAGAAAGTGATTATACATAAGACGATTCATTTTTATTCCTTGCTTTACCGATCCGCCAAAGATTTTGAACACCCCCCAACAGAAAAGTAAAATTAAGTCTAACTTTTTTTTATTTTTCAATCTGCTGATGAGTGAAACAGCCCTTTTATTTTACCTGCCAGACTCCCATGTTTGTATGGTTACAATTCGTGTGCAGATAGGCATACAGTAAAACCTCCTGTATGTGGCCACCCCATCTGCCAAGGAAAAGTGACCACATAGAGCAGGTGACCTGTCACTGCAGGTAAATTTACAAAGACATTGACCCTTGTGTCCCAGCAATGTGACCACAAAAAGAACTGTGGCTGTTGACGGCAGTGGTTGCATACAGCATGTACCACTGTACATACAACAAAACTACAATATTTGACTGTTACCACATGTGATTGATTTTCACAGCATCAAATCTTATTATTTTGCTTATTTTACAAGTTATTTGCAATTAGCAGTTATTTTTATTGAACGCAAAACTAATAATTGCTTGAAAAAAACAGTAATTCCAATGTACAAACAGAGTCTGGGCACACAACATTGCCTTCATCGGTACCAAATGTACAGTGAATATCCTTTAGTATGTCTTGCAATCGCAACAGAAAGCTTCAGCAGAATTTTCTGAGTCCTAAACCTATGAAAATTCAAAGTTATTACACTTGAACAGCACCAAAAGAGCCAGATTTGTCACTGTGATTGTGCCTGGCAATGTTATCCAAGCTTTCACCAACAGCATTGCAGTCACATTTAATTAGCCAACGAGAAAGCATTTTACTGATGTAGATGAAGTTCTGAACTTTCCAATGATACCAAACATGCGGTGTTTACCAGAAGTGATCCAGTCCTACAGAGGCCAGACAAGAGTGCAGTTTTACTGCTGTTTTTACATTGTTTTGCCAATTTTCTACCGTGCTTAAAAAGTATCACACAAGGTACATTTGCCCTCAGTTTAATTATGCTTAATATTTTTATGTGACAGTAAGAGATGGATTTGAAAAATACTGCAACATTTTGTCAGTCATATACAATGTATATAAGCACAAGTTGTATGCTCTTTCTTTTGACATTATATTTTCCTGGGAATGCCAATCATTACAAAAATTGGCTTGATAAAAAAACTTATTTGGCAGAGACAATGAATGTGAACCAAAATTAATGTAGCTCTTAAAGTGTTAAGTCTGTCACTGCCAAGGAGAATGAAAAAGAGAGGGGAACAAACATAAAAGACTTGTCAATGCCAGTATTAATTCTTTCTAGATAATTTACTTGTCGCCACATCCTCTTAGAATCAGAAAGAAGAACTGAAAATTTGTCTGGAGAGATATTTAATATATGCACCTGTCACCTGGTTAAAAGTACATATAAACATACCAATGTCAAAGTTAAGTTCTGCAAAATACATGTATGTCAGTCAATATTTGAATTGATGTCCTAAAAATACTGAAGTTTAACACTCCCATAAAGATTTCTTTTTTTTTTTTTTTACTTTGTAGATTTTTCCATTTTTTAATTTTATTCTTTCCTCTAATTTTAAAATTTTGCTTGAAAAAAATAGTAGACCAGTATTATATTTAGGAGCAAATATGACAAGGCAAGTAGCCAAGGCAGTAACAGCAAATGTGTGATGCGATTCGACCTTGGATAGGTCTCATTAGGCAGTGGCAGGGATTTAAAAATGCTTCCATATTTATAATGAGGGGTAACAATTACGTTGCTACGTTGTGCACGTCTATGCACATGTCCATTCTAGACACAAAGCCTAGTTTCAATTTCCTTACCACGTAACTCAGAATTTCAAACAAATGTTTAAACTGTTCATATTCCTAATAAGGAAAATGAAATACTGGTTTGGGGTCACCCAGTGTGAAAATACAAAGCTGTTTACCAGGTGAACTGCATACTTTTGTCGGTTTTATTTTTATTTCGACCACTGCACCACAAAAGAAGCCCCCCCCCCCCCAAAAAAAAAAAAAAAAATCCATAAACCAAGGAATAAAAAATGAAAGGCCTGAAAATGTTGGCAAACTGAGAAGTTATCAGTTGTGATTGTGTTGGTGAAAAGTTAATTTCAATTTCAGTATTGCAATCCATCTTAGAAGCACTTTACGTCCATGAGCATTTTAGTGTAAAATTTAACAGGTTTCCACTTACTGGCCCCTCAGAAACTCCTATGGCCCAAAACAGAATGCTCCAATGGTTTACTAATGCACTCTTAAAAAAACAAGAATGCTCTTGTGGTTTACCAGCAGGTAGTACATGTATGTGGGTTTGAGAACCTGCCATTGATTTAGCACTGAGAAGCTTAAAGTGGTTCATAGTGTCTATGGTTAACCAGGGAGCAAGCATTTTGTGGGATTGGCATTCCTGATTTGTCTGAACACTGACAAGATAGTAATTCTGGCTCAAATTTGATGTACACATCTTATCATATAACAGCAAGTAATTTATATAAAACCGTAAAAATGATTCGTTACTGATTAATTGAGGATATTGAATATACAGACTCTTTTATGTTTTTGATTGGTCTTCATGAGATATATAACAGTTGCAGAGCTTCTGTGCTAGGTTTTCTGTTATACAAACAGACAGAAATAAAACTGATTATAGTTGTCCCTACATTGAGAGAGCACCCATAGAGCAGGTCCAACACCCGGGGGGGGGGTACTTCCTATACCTTGCTATACGGGTAGGCGCCGCGGAAAAGACCCCCTATTTTCGGTACTTGTCGCTCTCTAAGACCCCCCTTTTTCCTGCTTGTAGCTCTAAAAGACCCCCCTTTTTCGCTTGTCTCACCCAAAGACCCCTGTGTTTTTAAATTCCTGTCTCCAAATTGCCCCAAAATACACCAAATTTTATGTAAAATTTCATTTTTTTTTCAATACAAGCTCCAAAAGACCCCCCATTTTCACATTGGTTCCGCTCCCGTTGGGTCCGGGTTTTGTACCCTCGGTGGAGCCTACCCACCAAAAATTCCGGGGAGTACCCCCCCGGGGTCCAACAGTGGTCACAAAAAGCAGGTGGCCTCTCAAAAGAGCCAGATTCAATAACATGGAAAAACTGGGGCTAGGGACCTGGTAAGTTCCTTAAAAGCCAGATGGTCTCTTATTGGAGTAGTTTCTCAAAGGAGACATTTTACTTGCTTTACATTATACCAACCTGATTATAAATTTTCTGAGATCTTGATCCAACTTAAATTCTAACAGTCATATGTTTCCTGTTTTGCATGAAATGGGCTTTTATTTCTGTTCAACATGCCCAGTTGATCATTCTTGTGTGCTGTGTGGCAAGTCATGCATGCAGCTGGTTCGAGCTGGAGCATGACTTGGTAGGCATCACACAACTCACTGACTGGGGTCAATAGCTTTGATGGTGTGGAATGAGTTAAGTGCTGGCTGCCACACAATTTTGGATTAACTCTTTCAGTGCCAAATGTGACTATTTAAAAAGTGCTCCAAGTTATAATAATGATAAGGGTGCTGGCTTCATGTTCCTTGTAAAAAAGACCTTTCATTTAATAAGTAGCAGCATGCCTATCATTACATAGAGTATGATAGTCCAGGTCAACAGCTTTCCTCAGTGCCCTTTGGCACAAGGAAAGCTGTATGTTGACTCAGTGCAAAATATGGCACTGAAAGAGTTAACAATTTCAGTGCTAGTCACAATTAGGCCTGCAGCCAGGAGGGTGTGGAGAGCTTGCTCACATCCACACCCCCTGAAAAAAGGGTTTTCTTTTTTTTTCTCCCCTAATGGACCATGAGTTTGATAAGAATTTGTCAAACAACACAGTGGAGCCAGGAAAGGGTGAAAAGAGGAGTATGAAAATGCTATGGGAGCTTAGCACACTTTCAGCTACCTCCCTTGCAGATTTCTAGACCCACCCCAAGAAAAATAGCTGTGCTCATCTGAGTACTAGTAATGTAACCCAACTCATACATGTATTTCTTGTAAAAAGACAGTTCATTCAAGTACCACCATGCCTTTTATTTCTTAAGAGAGAGAGAGAGAAAACTTATGGAGGGCAGTAGATTTCCTGGGTATGCCTGGCCATCAGAGCCCAAGTATACCAAGGAAAGCTGTTGACTGTCCCCAACTTAGACTTCAGTTGAACTACTTAAAATGAACGGCTCTGAATTGATGAGGCTGCCTGGCTCGTGTTCCGTTTAAAAATACTTTCATTCAAGTACCAGCATGCGTGTTGTTATATAGAATATAACAGTCCCGATCAACAGCTTTCATGGCTGCACATAAAGCATGTCAAGGAAAGCTGTTGACTCAGTTTAAAAACTGTGGCACTCAAAGAGTTGATAGTAAATTCCTTCTAGAGGTAAAGTGTCAATGTTTGTCAGGTTCATCACAGTGTTACCTGGGGCTCTGTCTCCAGTTGCCATGGAAACAAAGGAAACAGAGCTGTTAATTGTGTCCTAGATGGCTTGTTGTTTGCAGATGGCAAGTGGGATACATGGTGTGGTGGATCAGCTCTGGGCTGACTCCTCACGCAGACCCCACCCTGCTGTATCAATACACTTGTCCCAAAGACCACTAACAGGGATCATCAGTTTAATTGTGGCCTCTTAAAACAGTGGTCTGTTACAGGAGATATAAATAACGTAAAAAGTACAAAGAAAGCATCAAGAAAAGTGGTCTTTCAAGACATGTATTACAACATAGACTCTAGAGCTTATTTCACTAAAAAGGCATTGCACTGTATTGAAGAAAAGCCATTTTCTTCAGGCTTAAATGACTTATAATCTTCCCAAGCGGAAGAATTAGTTGAATTTGTATTGATTTTTTGGCAACATTTTCTGGTCTTATTACATGTGCCTCATATAAAGAACAGTTTGTCTAATTTGACGTTCTGGTCATGTAGACTGATCCTTAAATGCTTTCCTTAACTGTTTTAATACCAACTGTAACTAAAGTCAAACTGGGTACCACGAACTGATCACAATTATAGTAAAGGTGCTAGATTCATGTTCCTTGTCAAAAGACATTTTGTTCAAGTACCAGCATGCCTGAAGTTTCATAGAATATAATACTGCAGGTAAACAGCTTTCCACTGTGCACTTTGTGGCATCAAATTAACCACATAGGCCCAGTGTCAAAGGTAACTGCAGTCAGTTTGCCCCCACTACATCTGGAAGTTTCATGGTGAAATCCAAATTGAAATATCATGGAAATATATACTGTTTTCAGCAAGGAAAATTGAGTTAAACTTAAACTTTTGTGTTCCTGAATATTCACAACATTTGAAACACCATACTAGGTCCGTACAAGAAAAGTCTCAAAGTTAATGTGAGAGAGGTCCATAAAAGTAAACACAGACACAGTGGATGTGTTCATTGAAAAAGTTCCCATCTAAGAAGGCCCCTCTTGCCATGCTGAGGCCACCGCACTACTTGGGCCAGTACTTTCATGCAGCACAGCGCCATTTCTATTCCATTGTCCCCCACACCTCCATCCCCCATCCCCATTAGAAAGGCCACCTCTGTCCTTAATGTAGCAGCATTTCTGGTGTTGAAAAATGCCTTCATTGGATGGGGCCACTGCGTACTTGAAATTGTGGCTTAATACAGAATTGCAGCCGTTACCAGGGAGAAGCAAGGACCCTGGTGAATACTTCTAGTTCTCAAGTCCATACACTCTTAACAAAGTTTGATCTGTGCATGCTGACAGCTAATGGAATGAATATTATATCCATCAGCAGACCCGTCATATGTATGTTGAAAAGGACAAAAAGTGATATGTCCTCATGATATTCATAGAGTTATCAGTGGTGAAGGCAAATTGGATTGCCTCACAATTCATTTCATTTAGCAACATATGTATAGTCTGTGCAGCTTTGTGACAAGTCCGATTAGGGCATTTGAAATCAAGAGCCCCAGTCCAATAGCAGTGGAAGTATTATTGAATATGTCAAGGATGAATGTCTGCGAAACCAGCAGAGATCAGTGTATGTATGGAAATATGTCAATTTGAATGCCAGGAAATTGGTAAGTCCAAAATGTGCAGGTCTGCACATAAAACATATATACGCTGATGAGGAAGCAACCTAATGAACAGCCAATATTCCAGCTGTCAGGTTCCTGGCTCAGTCACGTCTCTCTGTTATAAGGATAGCTCGTAAGACTGGTCCACAAGGGATGCCTAAGTGTACAGAGAAGATTAGAACCCGGGAAGGTCATTCTTATTCTCAGGAATAGCAGTTGTTGGGAGCTGCCCAAGACCGTGGATTACAAACACTGAGCCATGCAGACCTGATATCGACTATATTTGCTGTGTTTTTTCCCCACCTCCATGCGTTTTCTTTGCTCCTGATTGATGTTTGCCAGAAGACAGAGTGGAAGGCTCTAGTTAGAACATGTATTTTAATCAATATAGAATTGGAAGGTGAAGCCATATTCCCTCAGAGTTTGTGTAATCTTTTCTTGATGGATATTTGCCACTGCTTTTTGGAACTGATTATTCAGGGAACTGTCAATCTGCATGTGAAAACAGATCTTTTTTTCTTAGGCGTGAAAATTTGCAATCTTTAAAAGCAATATGCTTCCAGTGAGCAGCTTTTCTCGGTGCACGACGGGAGCATGTGAATAGAATATGCTGGGAAAAGCTTTTGATTCAATCTTCAGAGGGTGGAGGGCAGACCTTGAATTACTGGCACCTGACACCAAAATTACTGGTTTTAAGTCACATGCAGGACTTCAGTGAAAGAAAATAGGTTTGTAAATGTGTTAATTGGCAAGACAAAACAAATGATCCATTACTGCCTGCCAGCATAGGTCTGAATACAACCACCGAGTGTGGTATTTACTATTCCTGATACTGGAGTGGGTGTTGATTCAAGAGCCACATGTATATGCAGCAAATCAACCTCTTTTCCAAATGTACAACCTTGATGACTTAAATAATTCCTGTATGGTGTCATCATGCAGTTACACATATAGTTTAGGCATCCTCTGTGTAGATAGGCTGGAGCTTATATCTCTTGTGCTCTCTTTGCATGCTCATGGGTTGCTTTTCACTTGTTCCCATTGAGATGTGTTGGCAAAATTGACAATGAGCCTGTGCTGCCATCTGGTATCAAAAATTGCTACTACCAAAACCAGTACATATAGCGCATGACTGTAATTTCATATTTGTCAAAGTGCTAGCTTATTGTTGTTAGCCTAAATTAACTTGAAATGAAAACACTTGAAAAAAATTAACATTATGGAAATGAGAGAAATGAATTATTATCTGATGTAAGGGAAGAATGCTATCTGTTTACCAGGAAAATCCCCATTATCAACCTTGAACATTTTATGCTGCTGCCTGCATACACACTTGGCTTCAGTTTTCCTATTTTTTAACTCAGCTCATAGCCATCTGTTGTCTGTCCATCCATCCGTCCATCCACAACTCACACTTTCAACTTTTTTCACTTTCTCCAAAACCCTCAGCCAGATTTACTTCAAAATTGGTGGGGGTGTACCTTGGGTGGGTCTCTACCAGGTTTGTCCAAATGGTCACACGCCATTGATTTTTTTTAATGATTTTTTTTTGGGGGGGGGGCAATCTTAAAAAGTCTTCTTCTCCAAAACCACACACCCAATAGGGGTGATCTGGGATGGTTTAATTTCTTGACACACAGCCTGTTGATCCCATGATGCATGTTTGTAACACCTAGCAACCCATGCCATTTGAGGTCAGGCGGGTCAGCAAAGCCCAATACATTACAGTGAACTTAAAAGTTTCACCCTGCATGTGAGGACAATTTTTGGAATTATCATCTTCTAATCTACCTGAAGTACATATCATTATCTTTCAAATAGACCCAGGTGTGATAAAATGAAAGTTTAAAGCTTATTTGGCAACATATAGAGAGATTAAATTTATATCTGTTAATTCCCTATGTTAATCTATGGAGAAAAAGTAACAGTCATGGAAAGTGACCTTAAGATGTGGGTGGTCAATCATGAACAGGATGAGCAGCACTACAATCAGGTGAATTTTTCAACTAACCCAGATATAGACTATTACTTTGATGTCACACAGGAACACTCCTAGGGACTCGTAGTTCTTAATTTGTCTCTACCAAGTTTCTTCAAATGGTCACGCTCCAGTGATTTTTTGTTTTTTTATGATTTTTTTTTAATTTAAATCTTTAAAAAAAGTTTTAATAGGAAAGTTTAACATGGGAATTTCTTGTAATGGTTATAACTTCAATAATTTTGGCCAGATTAGTGTGAAACTTGGTGGGGATGTACCTTTTGTAAGTGTCTGCTAGTATTTTGTGCAAATGGTCATGCTTCAGTGATTTTTGGACCTTGACTTCATTCTCAAGTTCACAGAACAACTGACATGAAACTTACTGTTCAGTTGATAGCTTGAGATCTACTTTGAGTTGGGACCTTTATGTTGCACATGTTAATGTTTCTGTATGAAGGTCACACTTAGACAGTACATGAGTGACCTTGACCTCATTTCTGGGGATCACAATGCAACTGACATAAATTTTACTCTTCACTATAACTTGAGAACTACTTGAACTGGGACCTTGATGTTGCACATGTTAGTGT
Source organism: Hermodice carunculata (assembly GCA_964020975.1). Taxonomy (NCBI): domain Eukaryota; kingdom Metazoa; phylum Annelida; class Polychaeta; order Eunicida; family Amphinomidae; genus Hermodice; species Hermodice carunculata. The sequence goes on along the minus strand of OZ026614.1, from coordinate 50,204,247 downwards.
TCTTCCAGAAAGGTCAGACTTACTCAGTACATGGGTGACCTTGATCCTGTCCCAAGTTCACATAGCCACAAGTGTGATGAATCTCAAGATCAGCTGAGCATGGGCTGTTCACACAGCCCTCTTGTTTTTTTTTTTGTTTTTTTTTTTTGTTTTGTTTTTTTTTTGTTTTTTGTTTTTTGTTTGTTTGTTTGTTTTTTTTTTTTTGTTTTTTTTTTTTGTTTTTTGTTTTTTTTTGTTTGTTTGTTTTTTGTTTTTTTTTGTGTGTGTTAAGGCTATTTTCGACCTTTTCTCCAGAATGGCTGAATAGAATGACTTAAAATTTTATAAGATTATAATTTGACTTCAGACAATGAAAGTGTGTGGAAATTTAATAATGTGGATATGTTAATTTTTTCCACTTCCATATCCTGAATAAAGTCAGCTATTACCTTTCTTTTCTACACTGTCACTTTGTATTGTTGATAACTACTGAATTAAATGTAAATACTACATAAGGAGGATTTACTGGTATGAAACAGACAAGTGAGCAGCAGTAATCTAGTTCTATTGGTAGCGTTGATTTTTAATTTGAGTCCCCTTCAAAATTTATTTAAAGCTCAAATGACACATTGGGATCTTGACAATGGTATATAATAGAAATCCCCACAGTGTGGAGGGTGCTACACAGGAATAAAGTGGAATTTAACCCTTTGGACCTTGACTGTTTTGCAGCTCGCTGTATTTAGAGCCAGTATATCAGCTCTTTGGGTCCAGAGGGTTATTTTGATTAGCCACACAATTTTAGTCCTGCAAGCAGCATGAAGACTGTCTGACATAGTACATATCCACCAGGGGATGTACTGAGGATAACCTTTGGTGGTCCAGTACAGCTTGGGAATATATCCTTCGTGTAACCAAGGGCCCTACGAGTACATTATTGATGTGGGTCCTTTGATATTTATAGAGTTGCAATACCTGACTGGAACCAGTCAGAAGTTTTTGTAACTGGTACTTACTACCTGGCTAGTTGGGATAAATACCAGGATATAAAGAAAATACTCCTAGCTGGAAGGCTCAGCAGATTAGAAGAAAAGCCTTCATACTTTTTTATTTTTTTCAGTCTATATGTGGAAAAGTTCAATACACTGAATTAATATATTGTATATCTAGCATTGATTATATTTAAAATGAATTGTGAAAAGTACACTGGTGGGGGATGTTATCAGTAAAAGGTACATAGCTTTATCACATGAGTAATAACAAGAGGTTGTTTTTTTTTTTTTAAATAGTCCATTCTGTTAATCTAAAATTTACAATTTGATTTCAATGTATTTTTCCTTTTTTGCCCACATACAAATGTTGGCAACAAATGGAAGTCAATCTTTAGTTCAAGTGAAACATATACAGTGTATGTTGGTCTAAAATTGTTTTGGCTTATAGTATGTTTTTAAGAGAAATTTTGCAGATCAAATTATGATTCCAAGAATTTTTTTTCTTTTTTTGTCTTTTTTTTTTCTGCTCTTGACAGTGTAATAACAAAATTGAAAGTGGTACCTGTTGCTGTCACAAAGTGAGTGTAAAAGGACACCTACACTCTCCACAAAATGTTTCATTTGCTGGACTGCCAGATGCCCATTCATGAATGACCAGACTTTAAGTCAGTTCAGTAACCCCAGAGACATAAAGTGACATTGTTAGCTCAATAATATGTCAATTTAGGGTCATATGGGCAGGACAGGAACTATATAAATGAATCCAGCCAACTGTATATAATTCTTCTAATAGCCTGCAGGGTTTGTATGTGCCAAACTCTCTCAGTGGCTAGGGGTGTTATGTGGTATTGTATAAGGTATTAAAAAATAATAACAATATTTACCTGTACCAGAAGTATACAGCTATGGAGAAACTAGTATATTTGCCAACTTTGATGGGGCTTATTGGCCTGCTATCAACTTGACGTATCGTGGAGTTACAGAACACAAAAACATTAATTGTAATGGTGACCTTGTTTGTGAATTAAGCTCATTACATGCAAGGGCACTTGACGGCTGTTTTTTTGTCCTTCATCACGTCTTATTTATGTTGGTTGCAAGACTTATTTCCACACTGTGTTATTTTACACTGTATGTGTACCCTAAATTATGAAAAAGGAAAGAATATGGTTGTGAAAATTTTTGAAAATTGTGGAAAAAAATTGTCTGAAAATACCAAAATTAGCTTTTTATCCACAAGGGTGTCTACTATTTAAGTCTTCCCTGTTGCCAGCGTAAATCTTAAAATACAATTGTATAAAACGCAGAAACAGGATTGTGTCCTCAAGAGGTGGTCTCATAAAGCTAAGTGACCTCTCACAAGAGTGACAGTGATCTTTAAAGGTTGTACCACGGTAATTGAAAGTGATAGGATGATGCTAGATATTAGTTTGCATGTTAGCCACTAGATGGCCACCTGGGCAATTTTGCCAGGTGCATCTGTGAATGAAATACTGGCTTGTACCTAAGTCAGGATGTGTACAATTATGCAAGGACAGGTGAGTTACTTTTTGTGATTATTACATGTGTAGACTAATGAAAAAAAACATGCATTTAAATTCTTTCATAGCACAATGTAAAATGTTTTGGTAGTCATTCATTCTCATGCAAAACAAATAAATATGTGAACTTTACATGCACAACACTGTATTGAAGGATGCAGAGACACTGGGACTGTCTGTTGAAGTGTCATTTATTAACCCTTTCAGTGCCAAATTTTGCACTGATTCAACAGCTTTTCTCGATGCACATTGGGTGCAATGTGCACTGGCTGAAAAAAGCTGTTGACCTGGGGTATTCTCCCTAGAATTTTAGGCATACTGGTACTTGTGTAAAAGGTCTATTTAAGAGAAATACGAATCTGGGATCCTAATGATAATTCAGACTTGTCTGACTTAAGTAGATCGACTTGAGAGGTGATTGGCACTGAAAGAGTTAAGTCTGCCTGCTGTTTAGTATCAGTCTGTTCATTGTCATAATTTTATGTTTTTAATTTACTGAACTTTTTTAATGATCTATTTTCATGGCAGACATAGAAAAAACAGCATGCAAAAAGTTTTGAAAATTGATGATCTATTTATATTGTGTATCTGATAATGAATATGATGCTCATCTTGGAATGGATATGCTGATGACTTTTCAGTTCTTTTGTTTGTTTTTTATACGTTTATTTATTTGGGGTTTTTTTTGTTAGTTTTATATCAGTTTTCTTTTTTTGGAAGGCTGTGGTGATCCTGGAATGTTAAGAAAAAAGAAACACCTCCCACTAAAGGGAACTTGTAAAAATATTCTATCATTCATGAATATATTTACTTTTGGAGTTTTATATAAAAGCATATACTGCACAGCATCAATATAGCAAAGTGGACAACAGGTGTGAGCCACCAGCGATGATCAGCAGATCCTGACCGTGGGAGACTCGAGTGCAGGATGAAGATCAAGCCTGGGCTCCATTTCACTTCTTTTGCATATTTTATTGCTTAATTACCAAAATTTGTCAACCCCAAGACACATGCAGCAGTTTCAGTCTATTTTTACATTTACCTTAGTGACTTTGGATCATTGATGCAAATTAGTGTCCAATTAAAAGGTCTTTTTGCAAAAATAAGAGAGAGAAAAGCTGATGCAGTGTGTGAACATAGGAACCCCATGCACACCCCTTGCTGATGCTGTGTATATGTCATGTATGTTTGTATAACGGTACCCTGTGGAGGACAGTGTAGGAATGTTGTGTCCAAGGTGTGGCCTGCCAGTAGCCTCAACTGCCATCACTTTTGACCATAATTTTTGCTGTGAGCGACAACAAATGTCCCAGTCATTTTCATCTGTGGTGCTAAATTGTCGGAACTCCCCCCAGGCATGCTCTGCGACTCGGCGCTTCCTTCTGTAACAATGGCTTGTTGTTTTGTTCTACACAGATGCATGTACTTTGTGTTAGGGCACTCTGACACAACTGAACATGGCACAGTTTTTACAAATCAGCCAGTCATTTGAGTAGCTTCAGGATGATAGTGTTGGTTTGTGATAGTGGCCTTCTCTGTCAAATTATTGTCCTAGAAATGACGGAGGTCTTTACTTGGTCCGTACAAATGTTAATTGTTTTTGAATCATAAAATGCCCTTTACTGCTGTGAACTCTTGTAGGAATTAATTACCTTTATACATTTACTGTTGTTGTCAATTTCAGGTAGGGCTACCAATTAACAAGCACATTTTCTCATGTAGTTTGTGTTTCGTTGCTTTTTGTCATTGTTTTAAGACTTGTAATAAGAATCTCGATGTTGCATAAACATGAGAATTAAAATTCATCAAGAAGGAATGACAGTATTCAAAATCAGGAAAGAGAATAGCAAACTGAAGAGTAAAAACACAGAAAATAGAGGAAAAGATGAAACTGTAAACATGTCAGGCGTGTATACATAGTGAAATCGGTTTTTTATTTTGGTGCATTTTTTAGTTTAGCATGTCATCATTTAGTGGGTTTTCTAACTTATTCATTTATTTATCTCTCCATCTATCTATCTATCTACCTACCTACCTACCTACCTACCTACCTACCTATCTATCTATCTATCTATCTATCTATCTATCTATCTATCTATCTATCTATCTATCTATCTATCTATCTATCTATCTATCTATCTATCTATCTATCTATCTATCTACCTATCTATCCATTTATTTATTTATTTTATTTATTTATTTATTTGTTTATTTGTTTGTTTGTTTGTTTGTTTGTTTGTTTGTTTGTTTGTTATGAAGTGGGTAAGGGTGGGAGTGGAGTGGGATATAGGGTATGGCCATTTATTTCAAAGTGTTTCTGGGCTTCTGAAAATATTTTAGTGCAGATAGATCTTACCTAGTTGGGGTGCCTTTCGAAACTAAACTTTTGTGTAAGTAATAATTGGTCTTCAATTACTAATTTTCAAGATAATTAAACACCTAATTATTGGCCATTAATTTCCTGATGAGCAGATGGGAAACTGCATTTTTTATATCATTGTTACAATTAAACAAATAGGATATCACACATGACTTTTCACTAGGAGCCATCACATTTGACCTTGAGTGACTTTGGAAGGTCAAGTCAAGGCCAGTGAACACAAGTGGCTCAAAAGATGGAAAACAATGAATTTTGGGATCATTGTTGGTATGAAATAGGAAGGAACATTACACGTGCGCTTTCACTTGGTGCTGTCCCATGACCTTGAGTGACCTTGAAAGATCAAATCAGGGTGAGTGAGTATTAAAATCACTAAAGATGCAAAACTGTAGTTCAGGTCCATAGTTTTATTACCCTCGGGACATAAAGTGCCAAAAGGTATTGTCGTCCCCTTCCTCGTCCGTCTGTCTGTCCGACATTACCGCATTATCTCAAAAAATATTCACTGTAGCTGTACCAAATTTTTGTCAGAGAAGGACCTTATGATAGACCAGATTCCCATGTAAAACCAGCTTCCTCTGATTATTTCTAAACTTTTTATGAAACTTTTAATGCATGGGGTCAACCCTGACGACATTACCGCGATATATCAAAAATATTGACTGCCGCTTTAGCAAATTTTTGTCGTTGACGTGTATTATGATGGACCATAACCCTTGCTCCTAAAACCAGCTTCCTCTTATTATTTTTAATATATTTATTTGAAAGCTGTCTATGTGGGGTCAACCCTGACAATGTTACCACAATATCTCAACAAATACTGCCCACAGCTTTACCAAATTTCTGTCACAGATGTATCTTATGATGGATCAGAACCCTATTTAAAACCAGCTTCCTGTGATTATTTTAAAACTTTTTATGAATCCTTTAATATATTTATTTGAAAGCCGTCTAAGTGGAGTCAACCCTGACAACGTTACCGCGATATCTCAAAAAATACTGGCCACAGCTTTATTAAATTATTGTCAGAGATGTATCTTATGATGGACCAGAACCCTATTTAAAACTAGCTTCATCTGATTATTTTTTAACTTTTTATGAAACTTTTAATGTATTTATTTGAAGACCATCTGAGTGGCACCAACAATGACGACCTTAATGCGATTTCTTAAAAAAATACTGACCACAGCTTTACCAAATTTTTGTCAAGGATGCATCTGATGATGGAGTAGTACCCTATTTAAAACCAGCTTCCGCTTTGTATTTATCAACTTTTAAGAAACTTTGAAGTATTTATTTGGAGGCCATCTGAGTGGTGCACAAGGGGACAACGTTACCTTAATATCTCAACAATGATCCAAAGCAGCTTCACCAATTTTTTTTTTCAGAGATACACATTATAGTGGACCACCTTTCTATTGAAAACCAGCTTCTTCTCATTATTTTTAAACTTGTTATGAAAATTTTGAAGTATGTATTTGATGGTCGTATGAGTGACACACAGTACAGTGGTCTCTGTCACCAGGACCTGCCCCAAGAACACATCCAAAGGTGCTCTTTCAATTCATAGACAACGATATGGATATTGTATGTAAAGTATTCTACTGCAAAGTCTCACAAAATAAAAGAAGCAGAAGTGATGAAAAAATATTGTGGGAGCCAAGGGTAATCCGTTCTCTGTATGCTATTTTGTTAAACATGATAAGGAAATAATGTGTCCTTTCGCGTGGTCACATGCTGCCACATTTGAAAGTGAGTACACAAGATACGTCAAAAGATTATAGTACTGGTCATTTTTGTAAGACACAAATTTGAATCTCCACAGAACTCGTATTTTCAAAGCAATATGGCTACACTGTTATGTCTTGTATTTCAACTGTTCAGATGCACAGCAGGCCTAACATCATGCCATTTGTTTCTTTCATCTAGTTCTGTCGCGAGCCAGTCCAGCCAGGTATATGGCAAGCAGTTTTAACATCTAATCAGATTTATGGATATCCAAAATTCAATTTTGGATATCCAAAAAATCATTTATTGATATTAAATAAATTCTTGATATCAGAAATTATTTTTGGATATCCATAAATAATTATTGTTATCAATAATTCAGTTTGGATATGCATAAATCTGATTAAATGTTAAAACGGCTTGCCATACAGGTGTTCAAACCACTGACTCACATTAGCTTCCCACATTTTCATTGTAGGTTTGCTTCACAAAGTAATTACCTGCTTTCATTTATTAATAAACTTCCTGGAGCACAAGCAGGGGATATCTCGATCATCAGCAGTTATGTGCTTCTATTATATGTTCAAAGGGTTCAATCTGTCCTCTCATTCTGGGTCAAACTTAATGAAAAAATTCAAGTGGAGGGCATATGTTAATGGGTACATTAGTGTTTTTATAAATGCCAGACAGCATTGATTAAAATTAATGATAGAGCCAAACATGCATTTACCTGAAAGAAATATAAACCCATCTGTTGAAATAGAGGGACTTTTTTGTGAGGAAGGAAATCAATTTCAAAAGTTTGACTTGGGTTTGTCTGAATATATCATAAGCAAGTGGCTGGGACCAAGTTGTCCTACAACTATACATGTACTTATCAATGCCTTGGATAAATGTCTTAATTTATTTGAATATTGACAATTATGTTCTTCCCCCACAATATCGTGCTCAGCAGTAACTTTCAAAGGTGTTTTTACACAGCAAGTGCCCGCATAATTATTGAGAAGTATACCTGTATTGCTCGAAATAACCAGATTCGCATTGTAATCTGCTACAAAAAATAAAGTTAATACTAATCAGTATTTTCCTTTTTTTTTGTTTTTTTTTTGTTTTTTTTTTTGTTTTTTTTGTTTTTGTTTTTTTGTTTTTTTGTTTTTGTTTTTGTTTTTGTTTTTGTTTTTCAATAGGGTGCTAATGAATTTACATTGATGTTGTGTAAAATGCTGATCAATCTTGAAAATCAGATTGGAGCACTGACCTGATGGGGCATGAAGGTCAATCTTAATTCTGGTAAGCAGAACGGAATAGGAAACAGCAAGAATAAGAGGTTGTTTTGCCCATCCTCCAGAGGTCACTTCAGTCAGGAGGGCCAGCGCTGTGTAATCCTGTTATTTGACGATAGGCGGGGGATAAGGTAATGGGGCACCATCCGTGTGTTTGTCCGTCCGACGGAAACAAATTTTGTCTGAGCCATATCTTCTAAACTATAAATGCTCGCACTTTGAAATTTATAGAGTTGGTAGATCATAGGTAGTAGGTATGCATAGGCACTGTTTTGTGTGCCTAATTGTTCACATTGATTAATTGACAAAAGTTCATTAGCAACCTTCAGATCAGAAACAATTTAGTCCAGGCCATATCTTTGGAACTATAAATGCTAGCCCTTTGAAATTTTCGGGGTTTGTAGATCTTAGGTAGGAAATGTGCTTAGGATTACATTTTGGGGGGCTGATTTCTTTGTTTTACTTATTAATTTAATTAACACAGATCATTAAGCAGCTCAAAATCACCTGCATAGTTTGTCCACATATTTCTTGGAAAGTATAATAAGTGACCCCTCAAAATTAGCAATGTGGTTACTTCTTGTTTTGAAGAAGTGCACAAGCATAGTCTTACATGGCTGATTATGCTCCATGATTAATTAATATATTAACAAAGATCAATAAGCTGCAAGATCACAGGGCCTTTCAAATATTCTGTTCTATACAATATCTGCAGAAGGATTGAATGAAAGTTCATTAAACATGTTCACAACATGTTTCAAGGTAGGACCTCACTTTGGAATCCCTCTAGGTGACCCCCATGTTAAATGTCAAGGTCACAGCCCCACAAAGACAATTTATTTCTGCACCGTATCTCCAGCATTATTTCATAGAATTTCATTAAACTTAGTAAATGTATCCAGGTAGGACTTCACTTGGCATTGCTCAAATGTGACCTTGAGGTCAATTGTCAAGGTCAATATAGGTGAAATATAGACTACCTACTCTGTACCAACATCTGCAGCCTGATTTGATAGAATTTCTGTAAATGTAGTCACAAGATGTATCCAGGTAGGACTTCACTTGCAATTGGTAGAATACAATATACACATCAAGAAGTGATAATCATATTAACCACCAACAGAAACTTGTCACACTTTACTTACCATAATATACAAATGTGCATCATGTGTATTTACCACCATGGTTATTGTGGGCGGGGGATATTGCTAGCATCAGCAGCTGCATGTACATGTTGCAATTTTCAACTGGATAATTATAAAACAGCTGCATGGAGAAAAACCAAATTTTTTTGTGATATACATTTATAGCTTAAATTGTCACACAAATTCTGTAACCTTAGCCACAAAAGTAACTGGCCTATTTTAGGTTTCTTTTATGTAAATTTAAATGTGAGCACACACCTCAAACATGTGATAATTCTGTGTATTGGGTTATCTATGCAGCTCAATGTACAGATAATTGCATCTCTCTCTCTCTCTCTCTCTCTCTCTCTCTCTCTCTCTCTCTCTCTCTCTCTCTCTCTCTCTCTCTCTCTCTCTCTCTCTCTCTCTCTCTCTCTCTCTCTCTCTCTCTCTCTCTCTCTCTCTCTCTCTCTCTCTCTCTCTCTCTCTCTCTCTCTCTCTCTCTCTCTCTCTCTCTCTCTCTCTCTCTCTCTGTGCTTGAAAGATATTTCTACCATTTTCTGAAGTTAATGTTGTATTTACCACCATTTGGCAGCATTGTGTCTTCAAGTGTGAATGCATTTTACAAACTTTTCTTTAATGTTATTAGACTGTCGAGGTCTCACAGCAATGAACAGAAAATGTTGGTGATTGTACAGAAGTAACGGTGAAACCATGGTCTCGAACTGTAGCATACAGTGATTTTTTTGTTGTTAGGTCTAAGGATGAGTGCAGTCCAGTGCACAGATTGATGACATTGGCAATATCTAGAAGTGCTGCTATGCATGTTGTTTGTGTGCACGCGCGGGCATCACAAAAATATCAGGTTACATGTGTCAGCCAAATAAGGCAACCAAGGAATGACAAAATTTCAGTTTGGTACGATGTATTTCCTGAATGACATTGTATATCTTTGAGAAGTGACAGGCAGTGATCAAAAGTATCCAAATCAAGATAATGACACCAATTATAAATGAGAATAAACAAAATGGATAAGAGTAGTTTACCGCTAATAAGTCATATAAATGTGGGCCTGGCATTTACAAAGTTGCCTGTGATTGTGCGATACTTAATAATAATGATAACAATAATAATAACAACAACAATAATAATGTTGACTGCCATGCTTAAAACATTGATACAGTGCAAGTGTCCTCCCACATTATTAAATGACTTCATACAGCAATGCATTGGTTGCTGCTTGTATTGTGCAGATCTCTGCTAGTCTGGATGTGAATGGGCGGCCCGGGGCAGTGAAAAGATCGTTAGGCCATTCTGAGGCTGCCTGACGGCTGGGCATAACGTGCTTATTTGGCTTGGGGCCAATCCTGGCTTTTGTATTGTTGTGGACGAGCTCTTGTTGCTTATTTACATACATTGTAGTTGTAATCCCTCTGTGTGGCAATGGCGGGCTGGTGAATTACTTTACGGATTGCCTGTTTTCCTGTCCATGCAGGTACCAAGATCATCCATGCGTCAGAATGTTTCGTGCATTGGAAGGACTCGAGGAGTGAGTTGGAATGGGGGCTCAATTTTACAACCCCTGTGGACGCTCGCAGATATAAGGACTGCTGCATGGTAGGTACACACCACTGGGTATGTCTCATCATGGATACTGCTTCTGAAAGTGGACTTGTTGACAGGTAAAGTTGTTTTGGCAACAATTGAAGTGGAGTCCCTGGTGACAGCTGAGTCTGCTGTGTGCCTTTGTGGACATGTAACAAGTCCCCTTGAATTGATTCAAATGCTGCAGGTAGGGTCGCCTAGCTCATTTAGTGCACATGAGAGAGCTTCAGCAGTTATTACATACTCTTGAAAATAGCCTTTTTTATATCTGTTGGTAATGACACATTTAATGTTTCAATATTTCAGAGCTAATTTTTTTTTTTTTTTTTTTCACCCGTGGTAACTCTAAATTCAAGAGAGCCTGTTAATATATTCATTTTTTTCAAGAAAAATGATTTATTGCAAAAAAATGTACATGAAAAGTTGACAAAACCAGAGCATGTCCCTGAGCCAGACATGCACATGCCTGGGGCCATGCAACATTACCGTGCAAGTTTTGTGCATGCAACCTATTCTATACACCAACAAAAGTACCATGGGGGACACCCAGGAGAGTTCTCAATCTATCAATCTGTGTTTAAATGCATTTACGTGCATGTACATGCCTATGCCTTTATCCCGCAATTAACAAGGGCTGAACATATTTGTTTATTTATGCGTTTATATGACAACACTTTTTTTCTGTCATGCAGTTCAGGTTATCTCACTGTGCCAGTGAGGAAATGTACTGGGCAAAGGTCCTTGTCAGTTTAACCCCTCATGCATGAAAAATACAAGTCAAGCCCCACTGCCGACTTAACAGAATGTGCCGACACGGTATAAGGTTTAGCTTGCCCTGTTCATTGATTTAAATTCTGATCCTCTGTCCCTGTGGTTTTGAGGGGCTCAGGTATAAGGTATGTAGAGGTAGGACTAAAGGGGGACCCCTCAACATTATGCTTGTTCATTTAACTGGTCTCCTGTGTAGATCCTTGCGACCAAAACCCTCGTGAGGCCACATTGTCATTTTCAGTACATGACTTGTGGAGAAAAGCTGTGAAAAGGGAGTGGCATGGGACATAAATGCCTTTGTACAGTTTTGCATGTAGAATGACAGATATTATAAATGCTTTGTACAGTTTTGCAAGCAGAATGACAGACATAATAAATGCCTTTGTACAAATTTACATGCAGAAATGACAAGTGAAATTCTGTTGCTCTTAATGATTTACAGCAGCCAGTACGTTTACAGACAACGCCAGGAAATGTTTGAGAGAAAAAAATCCATTCCAGGAAAGAAAGGGTTTATCCGAATTGATCACCAATTTAGTTCAATATACATTTACACCTGCTAGTATATTTAGGGAAATGCATAGAATACCTGTTGTACAATACCTCTGGCATACCTCCAGCTTGTTGCTGTCACAGTTGTAGCAAACTTGTCATTTGTCCGAATGCAGACATTTCATATTCACAAGTGTGTAATGGCCAGACAGAGGACACAATTAATTAACCCTCTGGATGAACTGCTAAAAACTACTTTGAGATACTAAGAATGAATTAGGCCCTTCTGGCCCATACCCAGACCCACTCAAACATTTTGACGTGCATTTTTATGATAAAGCACTTCACTTTTTGTAACTTTAAAGTTGAGAATTTTCTGACAGAGTGGAATTATTTTTATAGCAGCAGGGGAGGTGTCACAAGCTTTAGAATATTGCATAGAAGTTGTGCTCTGGATTTCAGCAGTTGCTTGTATTCAGAGTATGAGAGTACATTCCAGATATCTTGATATCCATAGCTGGGTCAGTCAGAAACACACACTGCTTTTGTGCTATGAAATCCTTTTTGACATCTCCACTTGTGCATCGCAAATTTTTAAAATCCAATACTAGTAATGTCCATAAAGTACCAAGTTTACAAAATTAACTGCTAGTGAAAAATTAACCCCTTCCCCATGAATTAAGACTGATCGAGTTTAAGACTACAGCAGTTTTCCTTGGCAGTGGCTTGGCACAAAGTGACCTAACTAGATCAAGGAAAGATGTTGACCTGGTTCGTGTTATCCTAATAGGTCTTATCTACAGTTCTCATTCAAATTGTTTTATTACTGTTGAAATTAGTCAAAAACATTTAAGCAGACAGCATTTGACTGCCAGCCAGTTTTGGTCAGTTATATAGGTAAAGGGTTAAAGTGCTGCAAACAGCACAACCAGAACTGTTTGAGATATTTCCATGGATGGAAAGTTACCTCACTGACTGTCAATAGAAGTGGGGCAATGACTTTTGTATGCACAATAACTTCAAAGTACACCGAAAAAGTTTAATGACTAAGGCACACCATTCTTATTGGGAGCTTCACAACTCATTCAAGACATACCCAGGGGCAGCAAAGTGCATGTCAGCTAGGTTAACTCTTCCACTGGCAATCACAACAAAAATACTGCTGATCTGAATTGCTATAATGATACCAGGTACAAGTTCCTCGAGAAAAGACCTTTCATTCAAGTACCAACATGCCTATAGTTATAAAAAAGAATTGTCCAGGTCAACAGCTTTCCTAGGCATACTTTAGGTGCAGTGTGCCCAAAGCATGCCTTGGAAAGCTGTTGACTTAGTTTCCAGCATTGACTGGGTTAAGTATATCGCACAAGTTGCTGTTGTCTTTCAGTTTGTCACAGCAAAGGGTTAAACTTTCAAGCAATGTACATAACTGTGACAGGTCACAAAGGACTTGCAAACAGATTACAATGTTTGCAGCACAGTTGCAGTGTGACCAAACCAGGAAAGTCAAACACAATTTAACAGTTTTACAGCAATCCCACACCACCATGTACAGGTATATAAACAACAAACCAAACAAGTAGATTTACATACTGTCACCTGCTCATAGATGTCTCCAGTGTAAACATCATGTAGGCAAAGTGACTGACCAAGTTTGTTAAGTCATTCCATACCAGTCCCTGATTTTTCCATATATTAACCTAGATTTAAGAGGACAATTGCATATTTAAATTCTTCATGAAAAGAGCTTTCACTCAAGTACCAACATGCCTATAGTCTTAAGTCAGTGGTTCTGACACTGCCTGGCAAGTCATGCTGCAGCTGCCGCAAGGGCAGCAGCAGCATGACTTGCCAGGCAGTGTCAGAACCACTGACCAAGGCCTGTGACCACAGTATGGAATGGGTTAACCCAGTCACCTTCAAATTGACCAAGGGGATCAACATGTCAATTAAGCATCATTTGTTTCAGTGCTTTGCTTCATTTTGTCACAAGCTTAAAATACTGACTGAAAATTGTAAACGTGGATATTTTTGAAAGACACATATTTTGATGTCTTCCCAGCAATTGGGGTCAATGAAATAGTATTGGTACAAAGAAAAGTTGGGATACACCTGTATCATCAGCCTGTCCAAGAGCTTTCTGCACCCAGGAGTGCTGTCGACTCGTTTACAAAAGGTAGACAGGTGACAGTTATGTGTTTTGTTTGACAAATTTATCTATAGGGAAAAGTGGTAACCCATACTTGTTAAAAGGTTATGCATAAATTATTCTTATGTGAAGATATAATCGTTTAATCTGAGTGTCAGGACCCAGGCAATTTTTACTTTATTTTATTTTTCATTTTTAAGGAAAGAATTTTAGCTCAGCTGACTTGTCAGTCGGCTGAGCTTATCTTATGGTCCTTCATCCATTGTCAGCAAAATAATCGCTGTTGGTGTCTGTCCATTAACAATTCATATTTCCAACTTCTCAAAATACTGTCAGCTGGATTCACTTGTAACTTGGCAATGATGTTCCTTGGGTGGATCTCTATCCACTTTATACAAATGGTCATGGTCCAGAGATATTTTAATGATTTGTTTTCTTGTAAAAATCTTTAAAATTCTTCCCTGAAACTGCCAAGCCAATTGCCTTGAAACTGCATAGGGACATTCCAGGGACCTGTGGACCTTAATTTGTTCATCAGATGTCACTGTGGGTTTCTTTCTTTTTTTCTTTTAACAAAGTTTTATGGGTTTAAGCTATTTTTTATTTCTTCAAAACCCTCATCAGATTTTTCTGAAACTCAATGGAAATATAGCTTGTGGAATGGTCAAACAAACTTGTACACTGGGTAAGGATATTCCACATCACTGATTTTTAACAAATTTTTCAATTTGGGTATTTATAGCTTAATGCAAGTCAATGGGGATTGCAATGTAAGTTACATTTGACTTTTTAAAAACTGTCAACTAGATTCACTTCCCACCTGATGGGGTTGTACCTTCAGTGGATGTATACCAATTTTATTCAAATTGTCATACTCCAGTGATTTTTGGAAATATTTTTTGTTCATTTTTGGCAAAACCTTCAAAATTATTCTCCAAAACTTCCAAGGCAATTGCTTCAAAATCGCATAGGGGCACTTTCGAGAACCCCTACACTTTAATTTGTTGACCAGGGGGTGCTCCTGTCTTTTCCATTTTTTTCACAAATTTTAGTGTTTTTCGCTATTTTCAACTTCTTATCCAAAATTGTCATTTGGATTGTACTGAAATGGTGGAAATGTACTTTGTGGAAGGGTCAAACTAAATTGTTCACTAGGTGATGATATTCTGTATCTCCATGGAATATCATCGCCCTAGTAATAATAACAACTTTTTTACAAATTGGGTATTTGTCAGTACCTTTGGTCCAAATTAGCTAGTACTGTGAGCTACCGCTGCAACACAGCGATCGCACACCCCGCTCTGTACTTGGCAACTGGCCTTTTTCCGTTGCTGGGTAGGTCACTCCATCCTCAGCCGTCTCACACGTTTCTGCCATCAGTTTGCTGTGCGTTTTTCTGCAATTTCTAGTTACTATACGGAAATAACGTGGGCACTGGGTGTTCTGGTGTCAGACCTTTACCCCCAGCAAAATCTCATGAACAAATTCTTTCAAATTTGCCTGCTTCATAATCTTCTGGTCTTCTTACCAAATTCAACCACTCCCGTTGTTTCTGTTTTTCTTTCTTTGGAGGAAAACCTTGGAAAGCTACGGTTTGCATCCAGGGGCATTTATCCAATTTGCACAGTTTTATTGTGTCTGACCTACAGTCAGGAACTTTGCAATTGTAGACTGTCATTGTAGCTTGTGAATACATCCGTCATACATTGGAAAATAATGATCAACTGTAGCGATGTCTTTTCCCTGTACTTTAACTATGGCTGCTATATTGAAGCGACCTAACCTGCCACAAGGTGTACCGGGAAATGACCCTGGCGCTGTAGAGGTTATTGGCAGTACTAGCTATTTTGGACCTAAGGTGTTAATGCATACATTCTTATTGACTATGATGACACTGCAAGGCAATAGGAGTTGCAATGGTAAGTCACATTATTTTTTATTTCCCCAAAACTATCGACCAGATTCATGTCAAAGTTGGTGGAGATATAGCTTGGATGGGGCTCCGCCAATTTTTGAAGTGGTTATGCTCAAGTGATTTTTGGAATTTTTGTGAATTTTTTGTTGATTTTCTGAAAAAATCTTCTCCAAAACTACCAAGCCAATTGTCTTGAAATTGCATAGGGACACTTCTGGTGACCTCTAGACCATAATTTGTTCAACAGGTGACACTGTGATCAGTTTTTTGCATTTTGGACAATTTTTGTGTGTTGTCACTTTTCTTTTTTTTTCTCCCAAACCATAAGTTTGATCTACTTTAGACTTTTTGGGAATGTACTTGGACTTAATCTCCAAATTTGTTCACTACATGGTGGTGCTGTCATTTTCTGATTTTGAAATAATTATCAAAATTCAGAAAAAAAAGTAAGGGTATATGTTCATATTAGCAACAGCGACGATAGTCTTACACTAAGTTGACCTTGATATAATTCTGAAGTTCACAGGACCACTGGAGTCTGTGCATGTAAGGTCAGCTGAGCGCAGGACTGTCACAGTCCTTTTTTTAATTGGAGAGTGAATGACAAGACCCCTATTATCAATCACTGGCATGCCCTTTGTTGGTAACAAATTGTACTAATAATTGACCAACAAATTGTACAAATTAAATAATTGACCAACAAATTGCTCACATTAAATAACTGATTTTAAAGTTCTAGGCAATTAACATGGCTGATTTCATTGTTGGGATATCAAACTCAAGCTTTATTTTAAAAGCAGTATCCAATACTTCCAAACATGAATATCAAAATAAAAATTCAGTGCCATGGAAAAGAGAAGAAAAGACTAATGGAGTCCTATCAGAGTTTCAAGTTACATTTAAGTCTATATTCCCTGTTCATTAACCTTACCCTCTTGAGTGAAAAATGAGTTTAAGACTGAATCAATAGCTTTCCTTGGCATAGGTTGAGCTTTAAGTACCTAATCCATCCCAAGGAAAGCTGTTGACCTGGAATATGTTATCTTTGTCTAACTTACAATTTTTATTCTAATTATTTATCATTCATGTTGAAATCAGTCAAAATATTTGAGCACAAATTTGAGCACCAGACAGTTTCAGCTTTTTTTTTCGGGGGGGGGGGGGGGGAAGGTAATTGTCTGTCGTCTAAGGGTGAGTCAGCCATGGCATTTTGTCCCAGCTGTGGCATTTTGGAGGTGTGTCCTGTCATAACTAAGGAGAGGTCATAGTCCTTCAATTATTCATTGTGGAAAATAAGTCAAGGTAATATTTTAAAATAGTAAAACTTGCCTCAAATTTAGCAGCAGCTGGCGAGCCTTTTTT
Source organism: Hermodice carunculata (assembly GCA_964020975.1). Lineage (NCBI taxonomy): Eukaryota > Metazoa > Annelida > Polychaeta > Eunicida > Amphinomidae > Hermodice > Hermodice carunculata. Next base: position 50,186,926 of record OZ026614.1, on the reverse strand, counting down.
TTTATTTTATTTCGTTTTTTTATTCTTTTATTTATTTTATTTACTTTTTTTTTCATTTTTGGTTTTCTGGACTTATTAGCTGTACATAACTCACAGGATGTCTGGTACATAAGTTAGTTGAAGTGTCAGGATTCCTTTTGCATCCATAGGCATGGTCTTCAGTTTGGCAAAAGATCACCCAATCTTGTAAGGACCAAATATTAATCACACTTCATTTTTGTCTTTAATGGGCATCCAATCTTTTAAGGACCAAACATGAATTACACTTCATTTTTGTCTTTAATGGCATTCAGGTATTGCTGAACTACTAAGCAAAGCCTAGCCTAAATGCCATATAAAAAAAGCTGTGAAGCCGTCTGATTGGCTCACATCAGATGACCTCAAGAGGTCATAGAAACTGGAGTTGAAAGAGTTGATTGAGGCATGCCCACAACAATTTGATGAGACCTTTAGTGGGCATTGAGGTCCACTCGTATGCCTAACAGGTGCTCTGGCACTTGGGAAGACTTTGTGGGCTGCAAGTCTCTGGAGCTATTTTAATCCTGCATGGGGCTGGCATGCTAATCAACTTATTTCTAAAACCTGCAAGTATGGAGAAAATGGACATTAACCATTATATTCCAAGACCAAGCGTCATGTGTGATTTAACTTTCAGGTTCTCTTCCAGTCCATGAACCAACCATCTACCACTTCTGTGTTCTTGATGAAAATTGTAGAGCGCTGCTATTGTGTTTTCTTGGTCACAGTTTTAAATTCAAAAGGCTGTTATCAAAACTTGAAATTCAGTTTTTGTCCTTGTTTCTACATTTTTAACAACTGTTGTTGTGTGTGAGCAGAGTGTACAACATTTTGTGGCTTCGCACTGATTGAACCCTTTCCACTTCGAACCGACCCAAACCGGCTGGGGGTCAAATGTCATCTGCCTCAATGTTTTTTACTAATTTAAAAAATGATGTAAAACAATTTGAATGGGAATTATGGATGAGACCTACCAAGATAACATGCCCCATATCAACAACTGTTCTTGGTAAGGGTTTGGGGCTTAATGGCCAACCTATGCCAAGGAAAGGTGTTGACCTTCTTACTTCCAGGGAATTCAGTGCCAACTGCAAGTAAGTCAAACTACTAAAAACAAACTATTCTGAATTATGGTAAGGGTGCTAGATTCATTTTCCTTGTGAGAAGACCTTTCATTCAAGTGCCATCATGCCTGTAGTTATTGTCCACGTCAACAGCTTTCTTTGGGCGCACTGCGTCCAAAGTGTTGAGGAAAGCTGTTGATTCAGTTCAAAATGTGGCAGTGAGAGAGTTAAAGGCAGTATCTTTCCAGCTGATTCTGTGTAAAGTTTTTTTGTTTTTTTTTTTTTACACAGAAGTATTTAAGGCACAAAACATAATAAATCGTATTCAATTTGACGTTTCAATGGGCTCAATACCCGCCATCAATTTGACACAGTTTGTAATCACAGAGTTTCTTCAGTGGCATTATACATGTGCAAAAGGCTCTTATGGATAGAAGTATTTAGCTTATGATCTGAAACCAGTTTCAGAATTGATCTCTTTGTATTCAAACAACATGTAAGAGCCTTGGGGAATGTTTTGTACAAAAAGTGTTGTCATGACCAGAATTTTTCTTCTCACATTTCTCCACAAAAATGTTTCCAAATAAAGAATTCTTTTAAGTAAGAAATCTGTATCCTTTTCATTTTACGTGCTTCCTGGTTTTACCATATGGGATCCTACTCGATGTCTCCTGGTTTTAATAAACATAGGTAACATTACAAACTACCAGAAACCAAGATGTTAAATTTGATTAAATTTAAGATGTAATGGGGGAACAAACTGTTCCCTTTGTTTGACAGATCAAGTTCATATTTCTGTAAACAATAAATCTGCATGTTATATAAAAAAGAAATTCCCACCCACCCCAAATTTGAGGTCCATTGTTCATGTGCCAATCCCCATGGCTCAGTGGTCCCTATGTTGGATCAACACTGACTCATACATTTATTATATCAAGGGCAGGTATGATTATGATTATTAAGGGATCTTTCTGCACTACTTGGCACGTTTCTATGTTTGGATTGTTAAACATGATCAGAGTTCGTAACTACCACGCATGTGTGTTGTCCAAACTTACCATTGTAAACACCAGTCAAGTTTAGACATTTTGTCTTAAAAGACAGGATTTGTCATAAGAAACGTGTGTGAAAATGGTCCAGGCCTTAGATAGCAGTGCAGATTCTTCTATGTTTGAGGTAAGTTGAAATTAGGAAGGAAAAAAAAAACAACACATCATTGAGGTAAGTTTGATAAGCAAACTAGTTTCATGTAAATTTGTTCGTTGAGGCAGATGTAACCAATCAATAAAGAATGGTAGTCTGTACTTGACATGCCATCATTTAGCGGCCTGGCTCCAGGAGAACAGTGCATTGACAGATTCACGATCCTGCGGACAGATTTATTTTAAACCATAACATGTTGCTTTTGTCTATTTTTAGGATGCACAAAGTTTGAACCGTTTCATGGCACAGTAATATGAAACATGCAGGAATAAATATTGTCTACACTAGAATATATCACTCAGGAATAAAATTTGACAGTTTTATATAGCTATTGTATGCTAAAAGCAGATGCCACAGATGAGGTACAACCAAATTATGATCTTCATGTATTTACATTTTAAGAAATTAAACCAGTAGTCCTCTGGTTAGTTATTATATTCAAAGATAGTTTTCCTTTTTTCCATATACCCTCTAGATCAGGAAAATATAATTTTGACCCAGCTGTTTGAAATATATGCATGGGTCTGGCACAAGACTGGTGGTATTGACTTGATTAGGGTCTATTCAGTGAAAGATCAAAGAAATACATGCAAGTCTGCATACATGTACTTATAAACGTCACGCTAAAGCTCCAAATCCTAGGCTTACCAGTTAATTCATGTAATGCAAACCTGTACTGCACTTGTTCTCAGAATTGGAGATTTAGTAGAAGTCTGTTGGAAATTTAACAGCCAAAGAAACATTGAAAATCATTCTGCTTCCCCAACTCCCACACAAATGTAGTAAGGACATGTGACTTTGATTTTCAGTGGATTCATGCAGAGATTCTAAGCTGATGAAAACAACAGCATGTATAGCTCTGCCGTTTGGCAAGAATGTCCATGCACAAATTTAAGAGATTCGGTGCCCGACTGACCAGTGTGAGAGCTGGGGGAACACACCATATAAACACTAAGCTTACATGTGGCGTGTGATGACCACTCACGTGCTGCTATTTAGTGATCAGACATGGCACCCATCCATTGACAACTGTACTTCATTGAACCAAATATGTGACAAAAAACAGTCTTTGTGTGTGCAAACAAATGTAGCTGATCGGAGGCTTCTTGTCACCAAAGTGTGGCTTTACTGAAGGCCAAATCTGTAAACAGTGGGTAGGATGGAAGGTAATAGGTCTGCAAAGTAAGGCTTTTCTCTGTACATAATGCACGCATTATACCATCTTGTCATTTTCAATTCTGGCAGAAAGACTTCTTGCTTCATCCATTCATTTCATATGAGCGTGGGAGAGGATATGGTCAGTTACTTTTGCAATGACAGGTGACTTGTGTTCAGCTTCCCTTGCTATGGCATGACTGGCAACACAATGCAAAAATCACCTACTTAATGCAGACAAGGCATGTACGGCTTGGTATCTCAGTGAAAGTCCTTTTGATACAGAATTTGAATATGCAATCTCGGTCTTAACTGTAGGTAAATGTAGGGGAAAATCAGAGACTGGAATGGAATGAGCTGGTTGAATGCAACATCGCTATTTCCAATATGCAGAATCAATATTGCATCAGCCCAACGCCTCCATACCTCAAGTTTGCCGAGAAGCCAATAAGCCCCCTCTCTACTGGAGAGCATTCCAACGATTTATGCTGCAAAGTTGACGCAAATTTGGATAGGACCACCCTCAAACCTGCTTCTAAATCATCATCAATGTCTCGTAAATATCGTCTTGCTAGCCAGTCAGGGTATCTCCAGTCAAATTTGTGGGAGTGCAAAATATTATTGTGGATATCCTGTGTCAGTTATGTATCGTGTATGAATGTTACAGTGCTGTACCACAATGGTGGGCTGTGCTATAGACAGAGGCAGGCACAAAGCTGTTATTTTAGAAATGAAAATTTCAAAACCATGGAAAGGAAATATTCTAGTGGCTCACACTGGATTTTGTTCCTCCCCAGGAAATGTCATCCATCTTGCCATTTGAAATTCTTTGAAAACTGGCGATGCACTAGGTACTCAGATACAACATACTGTGGTTGGAATTGCCAGATTTTTCAGATGTTTAGATGCACGACAACATTTCCCGATGTTCCCCATGGAATGCTATGTTATGATCTCCCAGCCCACATGGGTAAAAACTGCACAAAGTTGGTAGGATATGAATTTCTTGAAAGATAACGCACTTGGTTTGAATAATTTATGCACATTCCCCAGGAAGCTTTGAACTGACAGACACAAATCAATTGTGTGTGTCATATTTTATTGATTTAATACACATGTATTGATCTGGCATATGACAAAAGCACAACAAACACAATTCACAACAGCACATTTCCATAACAAGTTTATTTGAATGGGACATTTGGCAGGGAAGGCAAACAAAAATTTAACCCGCTGTTGCTCAGATTGCCAAAGTAAAGAGCATGTGGATGTAAATTGTCTGCAGCTTTAAATGTTTTTTTTTTTTTTGGTCCTAAATTTCATGTAAATAGAAAATGTTTCTGCTAATAAATGTAGGGTAAAGAGATGTCATGATGGTGTACCCCACGTCAATAGCTTTCCTCAGTGCAGGTTACACACAAAGCATGCAGCCTGTGCCAAGGAAAGCTGTTGACTTATTTTGACCAGGAAAAGGTTAAATAATGTCAGTTACTGTATCATAGGACCTTGAGACTGGTACAAACATAGTCCACTGTTTGTGTGCTCAATGTGCGTTAAATTGGATATTTTTAATTGTAAGGATAATGAAGTATTGAACCTCCATAATTTTCTGGCCTAATTGTTCTGGACTGTCCAATATGCTACAGCTGGAGCCTAGCTCTTCTCTCATGATTGAATCTTTTCATATTATCCCTTGTCTCACTCTGGATCAATTTTGTAATTTGAAAAATGTTGTTATGACAATTTTTCGTTAACCCTTTCCCCCTTGACCTGTCCAAAACATTGAACATTGAAGCAAGTGACATGACCAGTTGTGGCCAGTTTAAAGGGAGAAGGATTAAACCAAACCACTTGAGAATTTGAAAGTGTTGCTTAAACCAAGGTCAACAGAACCCAATTTCTCACAAGTTGTTGTTTTTTTGTTTTTTTTTCTTCCATACGTGGGTGTTCAAACACTGGAAGAAGAGGTGTGGACTTGTCTGTTGATGAAATACAGCTGCTAAACAAGACACTGTGGAAATTACTTTTCATGTCTGGCCATCTGTAGACCTCAACCATCACAACACTAGATAAAATAATGACAGACCTGAAGCATGGTGACACTAGATAAAGAAATGACAGACGAGGAGATAATCAGAACTCATTATAAAAAAGATTTTCAAAACACAGACACAGAAAATGAGCATTTGTAGAAACAGAACTGCTTTATTGGATTGAACTAAATACAGTCAGGTTGCAAAAATATATATACTTCCTGTATTGATTTTACAAAATTTTCCCAATTATATTTTAAAAAATGAAAATGGATTCAAATTTCCAATATTTTCCTGACTTTCCAGCTGTATTGGTCTTACATTGCCACAAGATCATCCTGCTTGATCAGTCAATTTTCCAGCCCACAGATAATATCATCATGTTTTAACCCCAAATAAATGAATGACATTTAAATTAACTGAAAGTGTTCAAGTATTTAACCCTTTCCCTTAGACTGAGTGGTGGTCAAATGTCATCTGCTTCAACAGTTGTGAAAAGCAACTTACATGAAAATTGTAAATTGGACCTATCAAGATAACATGCCCCAGGTCAACAGCTTTCCTTGGTATAGTTTGGGAGCCCGAACCTATGCCAAGCTTAAGGAAAGCTGTTGACTAGGTCGTAAATCTAGAGAGAAACGGTTAAAATACCCAAGTCCCTGGATCACCCACACTCTATCTGTCATTGGTACAGTAACTCTACCCTTACCATACTTTCATGTGAAGCTGGTAGAATAGATCTTTGCTCATAATTTTTTACTAAAGGTTCTACATCTGAGTAGATAGTAGGTCTACAACATAATGTAGACAAATTTGTATATATGATGCTGTCCAATGCAAGTTGATTGTAACAACGTAGAAAAAAGTTGCACTGGTGTAGAAAGCACTCTACATCTTGGCCTTCAGTTCATGCCAACTTACTAATTGTTTGTGATACATTTATCTTATTTTCCGCTTTTCACATACTTCAGAGCCTTCCCAAGATGCCGAAGATGTTCAAAAGAGGGTCCATTGCCTCATTAAGGGCGAGCATTCGGAAGGTTTGTCAATAGCCGTGTGACTTAACAAACCCTGGACCTGATGGGCCCTATTGATAACAACACTGCTCGGCGTAGCCACAAACTATCGTAAAAGTGGACCCCATTAACACCAGCCTAGATATAAACTCAGGCCATCCCTGTTTGTAAATACTGGGTGACGTCTGACTCGAGATGTCCCATTTGTATCAGTGGTGACAGGTCTTACGTTTCGAACAATGTCTGGTGTGAAATCTTTTGAAAATTTGACATGATGCAGGTCATCCATGCAAAGGAAAATGCTTCTGAAAATATGCAGATTCTGTGTCAGAAAAGCAAATATGATAAACCTGGTGTTCAAAGTCCTCTTTTACGGTAACTAGTGCTTGTACTCTTTATCTGCGGCTTCTCCTGACTGTTACTACAGGCCTGGCTAACCATATCAATTTTGCTATATATGCATTCCTCCCCCCACCACCACCACCATTCATTCATTCATTCACCCACCCACCCACCCCCACCCCAGGAAAAAAAATTAGAGCGACTGGTAATGTGTACATTTAGCACACTTTAAAGGTGCTATGCATGGTGAGTTGCTAAAATGAGCATAGTTGAACCAGATTCACCAGCAATGAAATGTTTGAACATAAAATTTCATTGAATACTGTTATTTCGTACTTGGGCTGTACATGTGTATGTACCATGGACCAGGCCTCGCCTGCAGCCAGGAGTTTTATTGTTCTCTTTCAGTGCACCCACTGCGACCAGCTTATAAACCTCTCTCCATGGGACAGCAGACATCCCCAACACTTACGGCATCTCTCAAATACTCTCACCCTCTCACTCAAGCCGCTCTCCTCTTGTACTCCCATTATGTAACAAATCAAAAGAAATTTGATATGCAGTAACTGGAAGTTATTTTGAGATTTTGTTGTGCGAAGCAATGAAAAAAATTCAGTGTGATCATCATCAATGTGCTTTGTGTCTCAAGACACAACTGTTGACCTGGTCATTGACTTCATTGTCTTTGTCGGCATCATCTGTGTTATTTTGTCTTTAGACAGAATAAGAATATGACTAGTTATCGATGCCTATGTAATTATATGATCTGTGGGAGACATTTGAGTGAGTGTACTTGACATACATGTTTGAGAGATGCCCGCTTCATCTTCTAACTGCTATGTCTTCACTCAGACACTTCACGCTGACACGTGCACCAACTAACTAGCGTGTGTGTTGCTTATCTGTATTTCCACAGAGTCCTACCATCAAGCTCTCCAGGAAAGCCTCGTCATCTGGATCCCTCAGACTTAGCCCTCCAAAGGTTCGTTTCTCCTGAGTCCTCCAATAAATTATGACAGTTGTGGGTGCAGTTGTATCGACATTATTTTGTGCCCTTTTGTGCAAAAAAACCCCTTGTCTTAGAGTGTAGTTTAAATAAGAGGTATGAGATCCTGGGTTGTAGTTCCTTATGAAGTAGAAAGAGTAAGTTTGGTTTGTACTTTTTAGTTCTTGGGTCCTGTGAAAGTTTGCCCATATCTGTTTTATGGGGCATGCTTTGGCACTGTGAAAAAACCCTGCTTCTCTATTGGTTAAAATGGTGGACGAGTTTTTCAGTTGGTGCCAAAGAATGCCCCTGCTTTCTATAGGTATATGTGTATCAACTGCCGTGTTTGAGTTACAGGTCTTCCCAAGACCCTATAAATTATGTGTCCCAGCTCCTAAAGCCCACTTTATGGTCTATATTAATGCTATCTGTCACGGTTCATTTATTGTGTATTAATTTATCCAAATACTATACCCCTGTGCCATTGTGTTATACCCATTTGTCCTGTCCTTAGTTATGATGGGTTACCAGTACCCCAAGCCTTAGTCATATACCAGTTTGGTTGTGCCCTAGCGATGCTGTCTGAAAGCTTTTATGTTTTGCAACAGAAACTATATAACAATTAGTTGATGGCCTCCATGTGACTTTCTTGCATTGTCTTGTGCCAAGTCCTGGCCACACAGTGCCTGGTTTCTCCATTTCTGTTTGCTGTATTACTGTCTTTGGTTTGCTGGTATCAACAGTCTTAATGTTTTCCCTCAGTAGTCGACCCCCAGACAACGCCTTGTATAGTCCAATGGAATCCTCGTCACTGTGATCAAGTTTATATTGTCACCTTGTACTCCAGCCGCCTTTTGTTTTGCCTCTCCTTGTCTGTATGTAACTTATGTTCAGTTACAGTTTTTGTGTTTCCAGTTTTACGTTCTGCGTTGTGTTTTTTCCGTGTTGATCTGTCAGAGTGAAATACTGGATCTACTCCAGCCCCACCCGTTTGCCTCTGGACTCGGACAATTACGACAAGAACTGTATTTCCATGTGTGTTCTTAGAGAGTTTGCTTTTGCAGTGCATTTAGAACAGCGTGCCATTTTCTAAGGCTGTCATGCCATATTTGTCAATAATCAATGTTTTACTTTGTGCTTCTAGATGTTATAGCAGAACATTTTATTTTGTAGACACTATAGTGTGCTTGATCAAACCAGACAGTAGCCTGTTTGCATGACCATATACCACATCACAGTCTCCCAATAGTAATGCTTTAGAGTTGATTTTAGAGCTTTTTCACATTTAAATGTTGTAGCCAGTTGTTCACATTTTATTAGTATCTTGTGACTGAGAAATGTTAGTCCTGCACTGAATGATTTTGATGTTATGAGTCCAGAGTTTATTTGTCATACACCTGTGAATGATGTTCAATTGATACAGATGGAAATGTGCATGTACGTGTACTTAATTTTGTACACTTTCGATTGTACATGGTGCAGTGTGTAAAAGGTTACTTCTGAGTCATTGTTAAGGGGTTAATTCTGAACCAGCTGGATTTTAAAAGTAAAAGGTACCAAATGCATAAATTAAATATCTGCAAATGTTCTTTTGTTGTTCGTACCAAGAGAAAGTCAAGTACAAGTTGAATGCTTATGGTGTAGAAAAACTTGTTCTGTAATGATTTGATTGTTCAGAAAGAATTTTTTTAATTTTTGGTGACAAAAGTCTGCAGTGAATCATGTGTGACCATCAGAAATGTGAGTAGAAAGGTTAATTTTGCCAACAGGTGGCACCACTGACTGATGTATGAACATGTGAAGCCTGGTCAACTGTGCTGTCCACATTGTTGGAATGTGGCCAATTTGTATGTCTAAACACGAGTCCAAACAAAAGCATTACAATTTTCACTTAATCTTAATGTCATTTTCCAATTTAGATTCCGATCACTGTGTCCAAAAAATACAGTGTTAAAACTGGCATAAGTGTGTATTTCTTACAGATGAGTACCCCTAAACATGTGCAAAATCACAAAGATTGCACAACTGCGTATGGTAAGGGAGAAATAATATAATACCATATTTCCTGGAGAGTCGCGCAGTATTGATTTCTCTTTAATCATGAGAGTTTACATGTCCAAGTTCCAAGAATAGAAAGTGGAAATTGGTGTCTTGAAATATGGGTTGGATTTTAAGATGAAAGCTGGACTGTGAGAGTAGAGTCAACGTAGTTTGAGTAATTTGCCAGGGGGTGTATGCCTGTCAAATGGTGAACGTTCTCTTTGATTTGAATTTTAGATTGGTTCAATACAAACAGAAATTACAAGTGTGTAACCACGAAGATAAACGTCTCTATGTGGGCCATATTGTGTGTTCCACTGGAACTGGCATCCAAAAGATTGATCTGTGACGGCACGCAGATTGCCACTTTTATTTGGGTACTGGAAATTCTATACATTTTCACAATAATGCATTTATCCATATCCAACAAGGTATTGGAGATTTTTTTTTTCCAGAAGAAACATGTTTTCAGAGAATAAAAATGAACTAAAAATGGTTTTGACAAGCTAACTTTTGGGATGGATGTGTACAATTACATATATAATCGAGGAACTTGAAATGCTTTTGGTGGATGGGAACTGCAAATGGGAGAAAAAGAGAATTATTGCTTGTGTGATGGTGTCGACATGTCCTGTTTATCGCTTACTGGTAAGTGTTGGTGCGTCCTGCTTTCAGACATCTGAGCATTCAGATCAAACGCAAAACATGAGTAAACCTGTGTGTAATTTGGGAGACTAAAGCTACCATTTGTAGACAGGTGTGTGATATAACCAGGTAAGGCCACACCTGTGTGGAGAGTGGTATGTGACAGAAGTAAATTATTTTAGTAAGGGACCATATTTGTATTGATATACATGATGTGTGACACAAGTGATAATACCAGACTTAATTGTGTTGATATGCATGTTGTGTGACCGAAGTGATGATACCAGACTTGTGTTAATATGTGTAGTGTGTGACAGATGTGTGACTGAAGTGATGATAACAGACGTTTTGGTATGCACTGTGTGTGACAGAAGTGATGATACCAAACTTGTCCATGTTGTGTGACTGAAGTGATGATATCAGACTTGTGTTGATATGGACTGTGTGTGACAGAAGTGATGATACCAAACTTGCGTTGATATGCATTGTGTGTGACAGAAGTGATGATACCAAACTTGTCCATGTTGTGTGACTGAAGTGATGATACCAAACTTGTGTTGATATGCACTGTGTGTGACAGAAGTGATGATACCAAACTTGCGTTGATATGCATTGTGTGTGACAGAAGTGAAGATACCAAACTTGTCCATGTTGTGTGACTGAAGTGATGATACCAAACTTGTGTTGATATGCATTGTGTGTGACAGAAGTGAAGATACCAGACTTGTGTTAATATGTGTGATCTGTGAACACACTGAGTAAGGGCATTCCTGTGTAGATATTTTGCATGAGACAAAGCAGAATGAGGTCATTGGGTACACTGATGTGTGACTAAATTGTTTGAGGTCTGAGTTGTGTCAATTGGTAAAAGGGAGCGAGTCTGTACATGTGGGTATATTTATGTGTGACCAAACCAGGTGAAACCATATCAAATTATACTGGTGTATGACAATTGAATGTGTGTAAGGCCAAATATGCATGCAGAAGCTGGTATGTGACAAAAATGGGTGAGACAAAGTACACATGCATGCATACATATGGAGATAAGTATGTGACAAAACTGGGTGAAACCAAGATCACATGCATGTACACAGAATTGTGTGGCAAAACGAGTGAGCCATATATATATACTTGTATATGTACTTGTGGTATGTTTTATGTGTGTGACAAAGCACAGTAAGGCCATATGCATATATGTGTGTGACAAAACAAGGTGAGGGCATATATGTACATGTGTGTGACAGAATCAGGTTAGGGCATATGTGCACGTGTGTGTGACAGAACCAGGTGAGAGCATATTATGTGTACATGTGTGTGACAGAACAAGGTGAGGGCATTTGTGTACATGTGTGACAGAATAAGTGAAGCCATACATGCATGCATGTGACAAAAATGGGTAAGGCCAGACACACACACACACACACACACACATATATATATATATATATATATGTATATATATATATATATATATATATATATATGTATATATGCATACATGTGTGTGACATAAATGGGTTCGGTCAAGTGCTCTTGCATACTTAGACACAGGTGTGTGAATGACTGAATTGGGAAAGGTTATTATAACTTAATTGTGTAGACATACGGTTTGTCAAGTTGAGTGAGTCCATAATTGTATAGACTTGTGCTGGAGTGATCACCTCAGGGTTAAAGCATGATGACGATACAACTGGCAATGCCAGGTGTATAAGGCCATATTTGTAGACTTGGAGACTGGTGTAGCACTTACATACACCAGATGAGCCGGGTTAGACTTTTACCATTTCATCAAACCAGCCAAAACCAGCTGGCAGTTAAATGTCATCTCCTTCAATTCTTCATTGTTTTTTGCTTCATTTCAACGCAGTGAAAAAAACAATTTGAATGAGAGTTGTTGTTTAGACCAAGATAACATAACCCAGGTCAACAGCTTTCCTTGGCCTGGGTTGAGCTTTATCTCCCAACCAATGTCACCTGTTGACACATTCCTAAACTGAGTCTGAGTTCAAGAGGGAGGGGGAAGGGTTAAGGGTGAAAACTGAAAAGGCTGGATGAGGCCTTTTAAGTATGTCTACACAGTTAAGTTTGTCCTGATCAGTTCAGCACATTGATTTTTGCGTTGCCTGTACAAGGACACAATTTTCTGTCAAGTGTCACGGTGGTACATTGATTATAAGAAAACTAATGGTTATACATCAATATTTGCATAAACTCTGCAGAGGATCTGTAATGCAGCATATTTAATAAGGTTAACTTTTCTGTCGCTGTGTTCTGATTGGCACAGTCGGACCAAAAATATCAAGGAATGGTAACTTGCTTCATAGCCTTGTTGCTAGGATTGCCATAAGCATGTATTGTATGGTTCAATATGTCACACATATGCACCCGTAGTGCCTACAAACTGCTCAACATGCATTGACATGGCAGTTTGGTCAAACTTTTTTTCTGTGTACTAGAAAGAAGACGTCTGGTGGAAGTATATTAGTCTGTATTAGTCTGAAAACTGTAAGCCACTTTTCAAAACCGGAAAATTGATTGCCTCCGTATTGGAAAAAAAAAGTGATGGAGAATTATGTACAAAAATCTTTTGATTCGATTAAGTGTGGCTACAAAGCTTATACAAATTGGAAACAATGTACTTCACATATTTTGTTTTTTAAGATGGGCAATTTAATGAGAGGTGTATATGAGTTGGGTATTACAGATCGTGCATTTGTAATAACATGTAGGACTGTTGTTTACCGGAGTGTGATCTATCGCCAGGAAGTGACTAGGTGACTTGAGGTCACAGCCTCAATAGGTGGCCTGGCCAGCACTCAATATCACACAATCATAAGCTACGAGCTGTAAGTGGCTGGTCCTATCATGTTATTTGCTTTCCGCGGACTACGCAGCATAGTAATCTAAAATACAACCTCTCAATTCAAACTGATAAATTAGGTAAAATTCAATTACGTATAATGTATTTGGGGCTTCTTTAGTGAAGTATTTACTCTATGTGATTTGGTGATGTGTGCCACTGGACTCCCAAGACTGGAGTGTCACAGCATTGGCATACATTAGGGTCCTCACAAAACCAAATAAGGAAGGAGCCTAGGCACGTCTGATCATTGTGTGGTCGTGTTTCCTGATGTTCCTGGACAAGCCTCTTTCTTACATGTAGGTGCCACAATTAGTTGCCAATCAATAAGAGGATATGGATCAACAGACTGGGAAAGGTGGTAGGTATAATATCCCATATCGTAAGCAAGTTGGCATCGAAAGTTTGTGGGTGGTAGATTGCACAGTTTGTTGGACGAACCGAGCACCAAGACTGGGACCTTTACAACAGCCAACATGTGACGGTACCAAACATTAATGCTATACAAGTGAGGCATGGATAGTCAAATGGGGAAGGATACACTTTCCAGGAGGATAAATTGGTCTGTGTATCAACAGGGATTTTTACAGTTGTGATGGTCAATTTTTGATGGCAACGCCTTAATGTGAACAATGCAAAAATGGAAGGCGATGTCCCATAGACTGACAGAGACCCATTCAACATTGAACCTTTGCTAGATGATGCAGACATTTGTCATACAAAATCAATGATACCCTATGCTAACATGCAGAAAATCTATAGGACTAACAATGCTTGGGATGTACACATAAATATACACAGAGGGCCCACAAAGAGCGGACACAACAACCATGGCGCCTTCAAGTTGTCTTAATCCACTGGATCATGCTGAAATTCAAGGTTGGGTGTACAAAATTTAACTGTATTGTTGAAAATATTTGACGTTCTGGTAATTGAAATGGTGTATTGTGTTTCAAATGGTGGCTACTGAGTTGCTTCTGTATGGCTTAGATCAATTAATGCAATGGGGGATTTGAGCATGGAAGATGTATAGGAGTTGTGAGGTGTGTGTGTGTATGCGAGTTGTCAGGGTTACATCACTGGCCAGCTGTGTGTGGGTCGTCATTGTGAGAGGGGTGGGCAACAAAATGTAGTGCGGTATATAGACACTTGATTAATTGACTTCCCACTGAGACACTGTGAACATTTACCCATGATGCAAGTCTACGCTTGCTTGCAGAGTGTTGTCGTGGTCTGTTGTTACATATGCCATACATTTATCTTTTCAGCGAGTGAGAAGTAAAAAGTCATCTACCTCACAACCCAGCTCACCAGTGACAAAGCCACGCCGTGCTATCTCCACACCAGAGGAACTTGCCCTCAGTGCTCATGATGCTGCAGTGGAAGCAGGGTTTGAAGCAGCTTCTGACGATCGCAGCCCCACGTGCACCACGGCTAGCTTGGACAGCACGAGGAGTGGGGGTACTGGTATTGAGGCAGCTGCGACCATGCCAAGGACACGCCAACGACAGTACCAGGATGTACGCCAAGTATATGAACAGTCAGAGCATGGTCCTAGTCCAGGAATACCAAACCCTCCCTATAACACAAACAATGTGTATGATAGTGTCACACTGCCCCACCCTGTGCGAAGACTGAAACAAGACAATGCAAATCAGTTCAACTCTCTACAACGACATATAGGTCAAAAACAGAATAACGCTAGGTATCATGGAAAAAGTACTCTAGATAAAGATAACTTAAAGTCTATACTTTATGGTAGTCAAGAAAATTTAGAGGAAGACGACAAGCAACAGAGAAGGTTTAGTAAATCAGAACTTCGTACTTTTAGTCGTGAACCGACTGTCATACGGATATCTGCTCTGAGTAAGGCAGAGCAGCCATCAGATCGAGATTACCCTCAGCTAGCAATGGAGGAATTAGATGCAATACAGTTATCTATGAAGGAAACATATCCCGAGGACACAACGTCTCCATTGTCACCCCCACATAATAAATCTCATTCCTCAAGCTCCCCCGAGTGGCCACCACCTCCTGAACCGATCACCCCCATCTCTCCAGAAGCCCCAGTTGTAAGCACAAGTTTCGACAGTGATACGTTGAAGCGAATGTTGCGTTCCTTGCCAGCATGTGTGCAGGAGGAACATGAGGAGTACCCTAACCATGCCCACCACCAGCCGACATCCACTGCATCCTCTCCAATACGCCACAATATTGGGCGCATGGACAGCGCAGGCTCTAGAGAAACAGAAAGTCCTCCCAAGGCCTTGAGTGGGCCTACAAGTCAAACAGATCTGATCAACGTCCAGCCAAAGTCACAGCGCTTGAACCTGGAGTACGAGTTACAGATGAGGCACTCCACCGCAAGGGACAGTTACCCGGATAGTGGGGTCAGTGGGATGACCAATGACACGACTGGATCTGTCCGGTCTGGAGACAGTGGTCGCTCTGGCAGGTCAGGCAGGTCATCCAAGTCAGCTACACTGCCACCAGGTAGGTCCTTTATAGACACACCTACAAAGTCATTTCAGTTAACTAGCACTGCATTTTTTCAAACATCCTTAGAGACTGTAGGTCGACTGCAGCCTCACACACCCGAGAATGGTCCAATGGAGAATATCAACAGGTGTATCATTGGTTCGTGCATATTTTATTTCAGAAGCAATTAGGCAGCAGCAGAAGCCTATATCAACCTCTCTGCTCTATTATTACACATCCCGTGTTGGAAGGATGCATATAGTGTTTAGGCTCGTCATCCGCTGTCCGCCACACATATTATTTTCTTTATATTTTGGTCCCCTCATGGACTGTTGCCTCCTAATCTGGTACAGATAATCTATGGGTCTGGGAATTTTTTACCATTTCATGATATATAACCTTGAGGTCAAAGATCAAGGTCAAGGTCAAATCCTTGTTGCATTTTTCTGCTGACTCAGCAAGTTTCACATGTTGGCTTTTACCTTCTTCATGGTGCATTGCAGGCCCAAGGTTATTATTAAATGTTAATAGGAAAGTACCTATGGGCTTTCAGTTTGTATGGTTTATTTTAAACCTGAGTGACCTTAAAAGGTCAAACTGCATATATTTCTGTTGATTACTGTGCAAGTCTAGGGGGATTGCAATGCTAATTCACATTTTCAACTTTTTCTCCAAAACGATTGGCCAGATTCACTTCAAACTTGGTAGGGATGTACATCAGGTAGGTATATACCAACTGTGCTCAAATGGTCAGGCTCCAATGATATTTGAAAATTTAATTGTTTTTGGGGGGTTAATTTTTGCATTCCAATATTGATTACCATGGAAGTCATTGGGGGGCTGCAATTGTAGTTCCCGTTTTGACTTCTTCAAAACTGTAAGCCAGATTTACGTAAAATTTTTTATACAGACACTCCATAGGTTCAATGAATTTTTTTTCATATAATTGTGGATGACCTGCAGGTCATAGATCAAGGTCACAATGCGTTGCAAAATAAAATGGTTTCCCAGCCACATCTTCAAATGGGTATGATTGAAGTCGGTCAAATTTGGTCATTATTTACCCAGGTGAGACTTCCCTTAAATTTGCTAAGAGGTGACCTTGAGGTCAATAGTCAAGGTCAAGCTTTCTTGCAGAAGAATGGTGGCCCTCTTAGAAGGGTAGCCTCTGGTGAGAGGCACCTGCTTGGGGGGATGCATAATGTTTTTTGCACAAAAAACTTGCTTTTAGTTTTTGATAAGAAAGAGGCAACACTGTAAGTTGAATGAGAAACTGATAATATTTACAACACTGGATATTTTCTTTTTAGGGGGGGGGTGGGGATGGAGAAGGTTAGTAGGCGGAAGTCGCCTTTTGCTGCATCATATTGAGGTCCCTCAGGGTTAAAAATGACATGTTTATAGTCTGCTTGTAAATGTGCCTGATGGGGTAAAGATTTGATGTGGTATGTATTTTCTATTTTTTTTTTTTTTTTTACACAGGTGTCATATTTGGGTAAATGTTCTTCATGCTCATTTGTACCTGGGTCTGTTCTGTACTTGGTATGCTTGTAGAAGGAATATAAAAAGTGGCACAAAGTGCTGGTTTGATAGATTGATTTAAAAAGCCCCGTGAGCTTGATGGTGACTCCAGGAAACTTGTCACACATCAACCAGAACTGTTAATTTTCTGCACATTATATGTAATGTAACATATTAGGGATCCAATATAAATGATATATGATTTAGCTAAATGAAGGAAATGTGGTACATGTTCCTAATTGAAGCGCTTATTAACCCTTTCAAGGCCTCGGGTAATTGACTTAACGCCTTTCATCTGTGTGGTCAACATGTGTCTGTGAAGTAAGCTTGCGATGAGTGTCAACGTTTCACGGTGAAATGCTATTCATTTCAGAGACCATCAAATACAGCCTTTTATAATCTGAATAAAATACATCCTTTTACAATCTGTATGAAATACATCAATTTACAGTCTGTATAAAAAATATGTCCTTTTACAGTCTATAAAATACATCCTTTTACAGGCTGTAAAAAATACATCCTTTTTATGATATGGTCAACAGTTTTCTGCTTTCACTCTTTCCGTGTTGCTGTGCTGAGAGCACCAGTCTGTCACACAGGACGTAATTGTCAGGCAAGCAAAAAACCCTGGCTTTTAACCTGACATATTTGTACTTGAGTGAATGATCATTTTGTATGTAATAAGAAAATATCATTTTTGTCTTCAAACTGAGTAAGTGCACTGCAAAATGAGGCATTTTTATTTGCAGATTGAGTTAAAAGATACAAGATTTTCAAAAAAGCACAGGAATTAGTTTTTATTACAGTGCAATTGATGAGTGGGATAATACAAATTATGAACAGCATCATACCATCAAATGTTAATTCATGAATACCAATGATAAAATGTACCAAACAGCTGTCAGGGCTGACCTACTCACACCATCCTTTGGAAATTGGAAATCCAGTTAATTGGTGTGGCTCATCTTCTATTTATAATTAAACAGGGGACTTACCATGACTGAACAGCATGAAAGCATGCAGGCACATCTAGCTCATTGATTTTGGTAGCCTGTATTAAAAATGAAACAAGTCACATGATTGTAATGGTATAGTCATTGTGCGGCATAGTAAGGTTAAGCCAGTAACAAGGGCATCTGGTTGCCAGAAGTTTTGATTTGGAATGTTAAAACATTGAAAGATTTACAGGGCTAGGTACTGAATTTCCAATCGGTAATATTTTCATTTCTTCAAAAAAATAATAATAATATAAATAAATAGATAGATGAATAAAATTTCTGAAGTTAATCAGTCATTGATCTTTTAGTTTCCCCATAAAAGGATTGTAAAATGTAGACACTCCTTGATTCTTTGGTTCACACCCCTGCTGAGCTCTGATTTTCGATACAGTGCCCTCTCCCAACAAATAACTCTGAATTTGCAAGAAACTTTTTGTGATTTAGTTGTGGCTAGAGCTATCCAGAGGATCCTGGCACATGAAATTAGTACAGTGAAACCTGTCTGGAAAGACCACCCCTGAGGTAATCAAATTGTGGTCCTGAGGCAGGTGAGCTTCGATTATGGGAAGTGGTGAGCAAATGACCATGAAAATATGACCTTTCAGGGCAGGTACTCAAGACAGAGAGCAGTAGATAACTAGAAAAGAGGATTTGCTTCACAGCAAATCTGTCTGGGTGCCTTCAAAATGAGAACAGTTTGAAATGCTACACTTTGCCATTGTTCAACAGAAACTAAATTTTGTGTATTATGCTAATTTCCATACATTAGAATGCTACAACTTTGGTCCTTGGTTTATTGGATGTGGCCATGTCACAAATTTATAAAGTGAAGTTTGAATGACACATCTATCTGTAATAGCTTTGAAGCGATTCAAGCCTTTAATTTTGTGCATTTGCCTAATTTGCACAAATCAAAAGCCTACAACTTTGGTTTATGGTTCATTGGATGCGGCTATGTCACATACCTACAAATATAAGTTTGGAATGGCACCTCTATGTATAATAGTTTTGAAGTTATTGAAAGATTTAAATTTCTCGTATTCATCTTATTTGCATAAATTAAAATTGTGTGAGAGAGAGAGAGAGAGAGAGAGAGAGAGAGAGAGCAGCTGTGACCAAGCTGCCTCCCATCTTCCTACACACACAGCTGCGCAAACATGCCTGTCCAGCGATATAAAGGCAGACCCATGGGGCTCAGTCAAGAGCACTGTAGGCAGACTTGCATATTCAGTGCACCCTGTTTAAAACCTGATCTTCAGCCAGTCATCAGTGAGCAGAAGTGTTTTGTAGCCACACTGGACCCAAACATGGGGGTTCCCTTAACAGGGTTTGCATGCTGATTATGAGCTTTTTTACACAAAAAGTATTCAGTGATGATTGTTCCATTAAAAACTTCAACATGTGACTCTGACTTGACATCATATATATTTCATGATTGCAGTCTAAATTATTTTGTGTCAATGTAACAAATCATTTTATATTCAACACAATGTGCCCCTTTTCCCCCCTTCCACAATGTAACATGGCAAAAAAGCTTCAAACTTGCCACATATAGTTGCACTTCTAGAACTTTTGTTCACTGTCCATTGACACAGATTTCTCAAACCTACATGTGTAAGTTAGAACTTTGTATCTATCTGCAATAGTTTGGAAGATATGGAGCTTTCAAAATTTGAATTGCCCCTAATTTGCATAATTTTAAACACCATGACTATTCCAAATCAGGTTCTTAATTTCACTGGTAGGTCAGTCACCATGGCAAGTTTGGTTGTTTTCGGAATAGTAGGGTCTGAGAAAAACTCTGGACAAATCTAAAAAAAGGAATTCTTTGAAGAACAAAATGTCTGGGTTGGCACCCAGACATAACAATCTGTGACCAGCGCACATGCTACTGGGAGAAATACCCTCCGATACAGGCCTCTTAGGCTTGGGTTCCAGGGTCAGTAACTCATCTTACCTGCCTAAAGAACAGTTCAACTGTTGTTTTTACTTCCTACTGGAATATTGACATCTTTATGTGCACTGAAAATGTCTTTTTCAAAGAGATTTTTTTTTTTTTTCCCCTGGAATCCTGAGACTGATACAATACAGTCAATCATTCCAATTGATCACCCGCCTTCCAGTGTTCCTCAAAGCTGTGTGGGAAAGTAGCATCCAAATTGTTGTTGATTTCTTGTTGGCATACAAATTATGTAGCATCCTATTGTAACCAAATTCTTTTGATGAGCCAACAAAGAAAAAAGTGCAACTTTTCTCATTAATTTCCCATTGCAACAGCACTAGATTTGAGACTGGATATACGTGTACTTCCAGTCTATCAATTTGGCTGCCCTGGAGTTTCCGAGGCCCCAGCAAGCACGACTGCTTTTATGTTCTAAAGTTTCAGTCTGTGGGATGTTTTACTTGCATGTAGAAAGAAAAGCTTGAATGTAATCATCAATAGTATATGTTGAATATGTTGCTCTCTCAACAGCCATGTAGTCCTTGGGGAATAATGTAGATGTACTGTAAACAAACAAACAAAAAAAGCTTGTTTTGGTAGGTACTAATTAGTGTTACAAATTATGGACTTAATGTTTTTCACCAGTGTCTGGTTACAGGATTTTACCATCACCTATAGAGGATATTCTACAGATCATAGTTTTGCAGGACATTTGTTTGTCATACACTTAAGGAAGAGGCAAAATTGAGTACCGTACACTCAAGTACTTTTATGTTACTTCAGAACCACTGCAAAGGATGGGCTGCATGGACTGTAATCCACGCAGTATTGTTCTGCTTGAACAGATACATTTATGCTTATGTAGCGGACATCCCAGATAATGACCACCTAATGGAAACAGCCTGTGGTGGGCTGGATCTGCTCCATAGGAAGGCCTTTAATAGATGAGTCTCTTTCTTTTAAATCTGTTAAATCTTTTATAAGAAAAAAAATGGGAAACCTTTTTAAATGCCGGGAACTACACTTTAGCTGGCACTTAATTCTAGTTTCACCTCCTTATTTCTCCACTGACACCACAGTCCACTTTTTTATGATGGCAATATAGCAGTGTAAAATATTCATAGGAAAACATTGGAATAGCATTCCCTTCATGCAGAAATCCCACAGCCCTTTCCTTTTTATTTTTTTTTTTTCAAACCCATAGAGTCCGGATCAAGGGTAATGTGGATGTATCGGCCTGCAACTTTTTTCCCCATCAGATATTACCACGAAGTGTCAGGTGTCACAGAAGTCATCTGCTTCTTTTTGTCACAAAGAATAAGATGCTGCCAGTCAACAGAACTGAGGAAAGCTGTTGACGCTGTCCAGAGGGTTAAATTCCAACAGAAGTGGTCCCACAAATGGTCTGTCACAGACTTGTTCTTGATTGCAAATCCATGTATAAAATCAAAAGAGGAAAAGTGTTATTTTAAACCCCTGTTACACAACTAGGTTTATATATAGGGCCAATGATTTTCCATTTTTTCTGAAACCGAAGCGGAATTGTGCATTTTTTCACCCTTGAAATGGAATTTAATACTTTTTCTTATATGAATTATATATAAATATATAGCAGTGAAACGGAATTTGAAACAATTTTGCTGATGAAGCGGAATTCCTGTTTTTTTTTAAACGGAAAATTATTGGCCCTGTATATACTGTTGTCATAAGCCGTGCCACTTCTATGTAGTGGCTGTACTTTTATTTTGTAAACTTAAAAAATCGAGACCAGTATAGGAAGATGGTGCCCATGTATTTTGCCTGGGATAACATTACGTTCATGTGAACATTTCAAAAGATGGTTTCTGCCATTTTATCTGATGGATGCCAGAAGGTTATATTTCTGGCTGCTAAAAACAACACATTTTGATAAGTTCCAATGGGACACAGTCGGGTGAGATAGGAGCAGAACATCCCTGGCTATAATATCCCTGGAGTGCCATCAATACGGAAAATGTCTGCTGGAAGCTGTGTCCTCATTGATGAGGCTTGGCTTGGTTCATGTGTCTGTGTTGGTTGCAGAAGATGAAGCAGTTACTCCTGAAACATTGTTTATTGTGGATACAGTGGTCCCTGTCTTGAGAGACCGCCCCTAGGGCAGGTGAAAATGTGGCCCTTCAAAACAGGTGGTCTTTCATTAGAGGTATAATAACATGGAAAAGATAGCACAGTGTTCTGAGAGAGCGGTCTTTAAAAGATTTGCGGTCTCTCATCGTAGGGGTCTCTCAAGACAGGTACCAGTGTATAAGATATGGTACAAACTGTCTAGAAATAGATGAGCATGCTGGGGAAGAGATGCATCCAGTGAATATTTTTGTGAGGTAGTATTTTTCTGTATCAGCTGTGGCCAAGCAACATGATGTTAATGGACACTTTGTGTGTGCAGTAGGTGAAATTCCTTGCGCAAATAATGAAACAAAGTTGATTCAAATGCTGAATGAAAATTCATTTAGAAAAGGCACAAATCAAATGTTCACAATTAAATGCATGTGGAATACATATAGGGCCTGTATTTTTCCATTTTTAACGGAACGGAACGGACTAATGAATTTTTGTGACCTCTGAAACAGAATTTGCTGTTTTGCCTTAATGTGTTTTACATACAAAGAGAACTACTGAAACGGAATTTGGAAATTTCTGGCTGGTGAAACAGAATTTCTAGTTTTTTGAAACGGAAAAATACAGGCCCTATACATAATCTAGAGTTCATCAAGCACATTCAGTTCTTCACGTGGAAACAACCAGGTTTTATGTTCATGTACTGATGATACACATATAGTGCCAATTATCGGAAGTGCCCAATTCTTGGAAACCAGCCATAATTTTGCCATTCATTGACAAGAAATTATTAATTTAATAAGCACATAAAGACTGATGTGGGATCACAGACAATTTCACAATTTTTGAAGTTTGTGTATTTTTGTACAAAATGTCAGTTTAGAAAATTGCATTTTTGTCTGCCAAGTGCTATATCAACACCCCCGCAAGGAAGTTTACAAAATAAAATTTTAAAATCTAATCTTTGTATTAAAATACAGAGCTAAGTCCCACCTCAAGGGCTGGATTGGAGTTTCCAGGTAGAAGGTGAACAGAAATAACTTAGAGCCAAGTACCTTTCCATGTCCAACATTTGACCCCCGTGACTTTGTGTTCATTAGTATCTGTGATGTGCATAATTATGCCATCAAAAGATGACTATTTGGACACACTGTGTGAAATGTTTAGTGTTCCTCAGTCAGGTACAATGGA
This sequence comes from Hermodice carunculata, assembly GCA_964020975.1. Taxonomy (NCBI): domain Eukaryota; kingdom Metazoa; phylum Annelida; class Polychaeta; order Eunicida; family Amphinomidae; genus Hermodice; species Hermodice carunculata. The sequence goes on along the minus strand of OZ026614.1, from coordinate 50,163,338 downwards.
TTCAACAGGCTTGATCTCCTGGGTGTCCTCCATGAGCAATGATTTGTGGTATGTCCTGGGGCAAGTTTGTACTTGTTCCAGTGGTAAACCTCATGATCCATCTTTACGCAGCTTTTCTCGAGATGACATAAGTGCTAATACATCTTAACCCTTAAAGTGCTGATTTAAGATTGAGCCAACAGCTTTCCTCGGGACACTTTGCGCGCAAAGTGTCCCGAGGAAAGCTGTTGACTCTGACTACTTTTTGCTTCAGGCAAGGCTTGCTGGTATTTGAATGAAAGGTATCTTCATGAGGAATTTGACTCTTTTAACCATTGTATGTTTAAAAGTAATGAGAAAGCAACTACAGCAGTGATTAGCACTTTAAGGGTTAAAACACTTGCAGATCCCTATCATTACACAAAACCTACTTAAATTGATGGAAAAATAAATATCTTAATTACCCAACACAAGTCTCTGTGAAAAAGAAAAAAAAAACTTCTCACAACTTTGGATCTATTTAAGTGCTGAAAAAAAGTTCCACACCAAATGCTTATGAAAAGGCCTATCAAAGTGGGAAAAGATTCGAATAATAATTACTATTGGTTCAGACCTATTCCAGTGAAGAAAAGAGTTAAAGTCAGAAAAATGAATGCTGAGGCTATTGTCCCAGAACTACGTGCCATAAACAGATTATGACATGTATGAATGTAGGATCGTCAACAGTACCACTGGTCAACTTGTATACCTTTTCCTTAATTGTTTCCTTTGTCCGCTTGTTGCGGCATGCCTGACTTGTGAATACAAATGTGTGACTGTATCCCCAAGACAGTTTTCTCTCTAGTCAGCAGATTGAGCCAAGTCAATAGACAGGTACACGAAGTAAGGTGCTCATGTCATCCCGACAATGTTCCATTCTGATTTGATTACAAATGCTTGCCAGCTTGTATCACTACTATCAGATCATATCACATGCTACTGTGGTCATGCTAACTCCTTGTAACCCAAATATGGTGTTGTAATCCACCATGTGTCTGCCTATAGCTACTTTGTGGCTGAGTTACAATGCAGGTCAAACAATAAAAGCTATGACCATAACAGATATTGCATAACACTCTGGATTAAAAAAAAAAAATTTTTAATTGAAATCCCAGATTTTTTGGGAAAATTATTAGATTACAAATGTCAAATTGTGCATGTGATTTTGGGTTGACGATTTTTATGTTTTGGCCAATGTGCAAAAGAGTCTGTGTAACAAAGTTTTCAGCTTGTCTGGGTTGAAATTTATGATCAGTTTGATTTGCTCAGCGTTCAGCTCTTTGTCAAGGTGTTCACATCCTAGATCATCCTTGAGGAAGCCATCACATAGTCAAAGCAGGCAAGCACATAGCGCAGCAGGCAAGAGTGCAGTCAAGCAGGCAAATAGCATCTCAAACAGGCAAGAGAATGGGAAGCAGGTGGCTTGTAAGGGGATAATAGTAGCATACAGGTGCACACATCTGTGTTGACATTGCCTGCATACAGTTGCTTTGGGCCAATCGTAGCCTTTGTGCTCTAGTTGGGTGTTGACACAGTTGCTAGTGTTTCATCGCAGTGGTATTCACCGGGTGAGGAAATGATTTCAGGCACAGTGGTTCTGTTGTTGCAAACTTCCTGGTGGATACAAATATTGTAGATTAACTTCATTTGGCAACATTTTCTGCATATTTCATTCATGTCAAATTGTGAAAATAAAGAAGCATAGCCAAAACAAACAAACAAACAAACAAAAGAGAGAGAGAGGATTTCAAATTATAATGGGTCATCATTTTCAAATTAGTTGTTCAAAATGTTCAGATTAGTTCCATACTTTGTTCATATAAATTGTTTATAGTGTTCAGAAGAGTTGCTTATTCATGACTATAAAATGTGACTTTTAGGATAATTTGAGACGGCTTCCAGAGGCAAATAGTCCCATATGTAAACTTTGAGCTTTATAGAAATGTAAGATTGGAGAATATTTATTCACTTGCAAAATAATGACATTCACAGCATGAATGGGCCACTTATTACATATTGATAATTGCACTGCTATGTAGTCTGGGTTCCCTTATCAGTGGATCAAGTTTCATCTGGCTGCACTGTTGCCCTGTGTCTGATATATCAGTTTCAGGTCAATAAGGACAAAACATAACACAATATATATATATATATATGTTTCTTTGCTGCACTCGGGTTTGATTTCGCTTTGTTGATGCCACAAAACTTGGTAAAGATACACCACTTCAGAAGTGGTTATTTTTGAAGTTAGATTTGACAGGACTTTTTCCAAAATATATGACAAAGTATTGTGGTGAAAATTAACTTACTTGATAATTACATGTGCCACATTTAAAGTTAATGAATAGGGGTATATGGAATGTTTTATACATGGCTAATACATAAGTCAGTGTTACGAAACTGACAGCTATAGACATAGAATGACCAGAGTATACTGATCATTAAATTAAAAAGACAAAATAAATCCTGCACATAAATTTTAGCTTTCACTTTCACCCAAAATGAGCCGTAAATTGACCTAAATTTGCTGTATTTATTTTATTTTTTATTTTTTTGCTGATGATGCACAACTCAAAATAAAAACACAATGCATTAGTATATATTAATGTAAGTTTAATTGGAATTGTGTTCAAAATAGAGAAACCATGAAAATAAAACGAGAATGAAGTGGTATTTAATGTAGGTTTAAGAGGAACTGTGTGCCAAATAGTGAAATTAAAACTTCAATTCAAGGCCTGAAATGCCAGAACCAATAAAATTTATATACGTGAAAATCAGTACATAAACAGAAGCATGTACAGTGACAACACAGTAGACCACCATTGTTGTTAACACCCGGCTCTGCTTGGCCCATTAATTGAATTTGAATAGAATTTTATTATATCACAGTTTACATAATCATCTCAACTGTACATAATTACATGACACATTTCAGCTTACTTGTTCGCAGTGAACTCCGCTTGTCAGTTACCCTGGATGTGCATACGGTGGAATTTTTACGAGCAACCAATCAGGTTGTTGCCCCATCCATCAACAACTTTCCACAGCATGCTGGGGAAAAATTGTGCTTTGGAGGTCACTGACAAAATTGAATGACAAACCCTCAAAATATTTTGAAAGGTGAGGGGTTAAAAGAAGCTGAAATGTTGCGAGTGAGCATATTATGACTGTGAAGTGCAATCGCTTGTCAGGAAGGTTCATGTCAAACTTTTGTAGTTGGATCTATATAGCCTAGGAAAATAACCATACAGTTCGCTTGTTGATATATGCTAACATATAGCCTTGGGGAACCCACTTATAAATCGACTGTCAGTAAATTAGAGGTGGTCTCTCCCGGCACAGACAGGGATTTCCTCCGGTATAGGCTCATAAGTTTGCTCGTGGGATCTAAGGAAGATGGCATTTACTGGCAGGCCAGGATGGCCAAGAGAGGGGTGAGGTGCCTGGGCCAAGGGAGCAGTGAGCTGCCTGTGTGCAAAGGCAGAATGGGAGAAGGTGTTACAACTGTACATGGCATGATGGAGACCTCTCGTGCACTCGGTACGTCATTTTGTTTAACTCTTAGCCTGCTGTCCAGATAGGGTCACTGGCATGTAAATGATAACATCTTGTAGTGTTTCAGGTTAGGTCACATGCTGAAAACGAAAGGATGAGTCCATGGTTTGGACCCTTCAACTTTTTGCCTGAATCTTTAGCAAAACTTTTCCACTTTTTTTTTTTTTTTTTTGTTGGTGAAAATTTGTTAGGAAATAATTAGAATGCTTGGAGGACAAGAGAGCATTGTGTAAAGGTCACCACTTAACAACTTGTGCACTTATGGGATGTTAAAAAAGAACAAGGAGGCATGAAAGTGTGCCGCCGGGCCTGACTAGGCAACATGTCAGCTGAATGGAAATGCTAAAAAGTGAAATAACACCATATGAATTGGACATGTATATATATGACTCTAAGTTCTTTCAGGTTAATAATCCTGAATGTGGGTTAACAACCCAAACTACAAGGTTTATTAACCAAAAAATTACTATGCAGATTATAGGTAGCCATAAAAATGCCCATAGCTTAGGCTTGTGTGAATGCGTATATGCTTAAAACTTATAGGTGTTCCACATAATTTTTTTTGCTTACGTTTGTGGAAAAAATACTAGTCCCACCCAAAATACAACATTCCGGGTCTCAGCAGTGTGCCTGATGTTTATGTATTCAAATGTGCTAAGAACACAAACACTCACTTTTTTTCAAGTATATGCTACATCGGTAGAGGAAGAACTGTGACAGTACATGTATGAACTATTACATGGATACCAGGAGACTAGTCTCTGGAGTAATCCTTGTTGGTAAAAATTTTTTATCTGAAATATTATCTGCTCCCAAAGGTCAGTGCATATGTGAATCAGTGCAGCTTACACTTTAAAGATTTTTGTATGTCAGGGAAGTTATTGAACAGATTGACCGTGGACTAAACATGAGAGCTGTCAATCTACACTGTTGAGACAACTGAAAGAAAACTACTGAACGCAAATCTTTTCTAAGACCCTGAAATTAAAAAGTACATTTTGTGAGCTAATAGTCATAGTTTAGTTTGTTAGATTTAGCTGGGAATAGACCCTTGACGGGCCGGGTCTTTGACTTTTGATTTTCAGACATGGAGATCCATAGAAGCACAGATCGCTTACAAGAGATTAGGTGTCATAAAATGAAAGAAATTGATGTACTTATCAAATTTCTGTCCCATCATCTCTCCTGTATCAGTCTCCATAGAAATGAAGTAAATATTACTGTGTTGCTTCATACCGGTAGAAGTCATGGATACATACACACTACTCCATCTGACACTCAGCAATATTGTTAACCCTTTAAGTTACTAGCAACAAATTCTCTCCTCTATACTGGACAAAAATTAAAAATAAAATCAAAACACACACACACACACACAAAAAAAACAACAAAAAATAACACCAAGCCCATCATGCATTACTTTGTAATGGGAAGGGGCATAGCTACACTGTGTATTTAATTAAGATTAAATGGAAAACACATATAATCATATCCACCCAGACAAAGCACTTTGGTTTCAATACCAGCATGTCTCATCAAAACCCGATCTCTTGTCTGGTTTTTCATAGAAGTGAAGTAAATATCACAGTTTTACTTCATATTGGTGGAACATGATGGACGCACACACTATGCTAGCTAACACTTATCAATATCTTTAACCCTTTAACTTGCTTGCAATAGATTTTCTCATCTATGCTGAACTGAAGTCATGCTCCAGATAGTCGCAAAGGCAGCCAGAACATGACCAGTCAGATCATACAAAAATCACCAAGGTTTGGCGGCCAGCATGGTGTGGACTGTGTGGTGTCAATAAATGTTCCAAGATGTCACCATTTTCTCCTCCTATTTTGACAAGTGTGTCATCAGGTTACAAGGGCCTGTTGGATCTCTTTGAACGATTCCTATGACGTCAATGATATGTTTCATGCCGTGATGTCAGAGTTAATTATGATGGGGCAGTAAACAACTAGACATGTGAATCTTGCAATATTCAGTCTCACAAATTTCTTGGAACAGATCGATCATAATGACAGGACTGAAAACTGGGCCTCAAGAGTCAAACTTCAGAAGTATAAGGGATATAGTACAGGATAAATACGGTAGCTATAAGAATTTTTACGTCCGGAAATGAATGTTGGTCTTTCAAGATCTTTGATAAAATTGTGATTTGTGATTTATATTCAGTACAACCATCATATGTTATATGTTATGCACCCACTGTGCACTTAGTTCAGATTGTTGCCTTCATGTTCAACTTACATGTATGTTTTGATTATATTGCTGTTTTTGTATAATTAAGGGTCACAATTTGAAATATTTACATGATTTTTAGCCCTATTTGGGTCATAAAAAGGGAGGGGAACTTAAAGGGAAAGGGACAACAAAAAAAGTACAGTATGTAAATCTATTAAAGTAAACAAGCTGGTTGTTATTTCACAACATCGGAATTTGTACCTAAGATTCAGATATAAAAAAGAGAATGAAGTCTGAATTTCTCATGAAAGTATGTGAAAAATGGATGAAAGGAATGTGTTGTACTTAGCAGGTCCATCTCAAAAATTTAAAGTGCATTGATTGATTGATTGATTGATTGATTCATTCATTCATTCATTCATTCATTCATTCATTCATTCATTCATTCATTCATTCATTCATTCATTCACTTGTTTATTTCAGGCATTTAACTGAAGTTTTGATTTCATTGTTTTGAACATAACTCCTAGTAAACTATTTTGTGTTTTTATTTTCACAGTTTTCAGTTTTGTGCCATCGATGAAAGAAGCAAAATGAAAACAAAATTAAGTGAAATTACTGTGTTTGGCTTTTGATCAAATTCAATCAACCATTTTTGCATGTGCATTGTTTTATGTACATCTTGATTGCTGGTGATATAAGCTTACAATCGAGAGTGAATAAAAATCTAACATCAGTCAGACAAAAAAAAAAATCAAACAAGTATTATGATAATATTATATAGAATAATCAAACAGAAGAGTGTGACACATCTTGAATTAACCTTTTAACCCAGTGAAGATTTTGCTGGGTGAAGCTGCTAGAAATACAAACCTCGAGTCATTCCAGTGGGTTACGGTTAAATGGTTAGTAAGAACGTAATACATACTGCCTGGCTTCTGTGTCTAAGGTACACTTTAGCGCGAGACTGTTTAGTATAATGGTGTATGGTCATGGTTCTACTAAGTTGAAAAAAAGCCAATTACAAGAATATCGATCTGGGATGGCCCTTACCCACTGAAGTATATTTTCTCATGAACAGTGATTGTGTTTTGCAGAGTCCCCATTAATTTGCTTAAAATGGATCAAGGATTTTTTGAGAGGCTATAAATCTTCGAATATAATGTGCATGTAGAATTTGAAAAAGACATGCAGGAAACCAGCTAGGATCATTTGAATGAAAATACGGTACACACATTGTTGAACTTGTATATGCAAGGTGTCTTCATAAGGGACTAAAATCATTGCTCTTGCTTCTTTCTATTTTGTTGAATAAGAGAGGAATTCATTGTGAGTGAAGTTATGGTGTTTTTAAAAAAAGGAAGAAGAAGAATCAAAATCTATTTATTTTTCATGGCAAATTACAAGCATCTCAAACGGTTTGAATAAAGAAATCAACTGCAGATTATATTCTCTTTCCCAAGAAATCATAAGCATAAAATTTAAGTTAATTGGTTCAATGAAGCTGGCCTCATGAAATTGATTTTTGAAAAGCAATCTTGGACAAAATTTGCATACACTGAAGCTATAAAGCTTTCTAATGTTAGCTTAAGACTGAGTGATTATTGGGAAGATAGGACATTAATGTTACAAATTGGTATTGAAAAAATCCTAATTGCAGTGATTATCTATGCTCTGATGGATGTCTGCCAGGCAATCGATAATAGTTAAAGATAAATACTGACTAAAAGGTTGAAAATGACTTGAAAGATATTTGTGCATAATGATATTCGTGTACAAGCCACCGAAATGTCTCAACATAATTCTGTGATTCTGGGGCTGCAAGATTTGATATGTGCTGTGGCTCATTTGTTCTCCATTATGCATGATGAGAGAAAGCCACACTTGTAGATTTATAGTAGTGTGTGTGTATCTAAAGTTATAATCAGTCTTCCTTGACTGTTTGATTTGATACATGGCACACTGTATGTTAAAACAGAGTCTTTGGTGCCAGGTTCACTTTCTTCAGCAAAAGTGTTTTTCCTGTAAAAAAAAATGATTTATTTTTTTAACACTTCAAGCTGACCGTGTCTGCATGAAAATCTTGTTGATTTAATGATCTGTTAAATTTAGTTCGTAAATTATTTTACCTTATAGAAAGTCAATGCATTGATGATTAACATGACAAGAGGGTTTTATGAGGTGTAGGCCCTGCAGCAACACTGTAGTTTCATTCCTGGAGGCCTTTAACAGACTTGAAAAGAAACTTTGAAGATTTTGTCAATGAAATTTATTCATCAATGCATCAGGACAAAGGTGAGTGAGAGGAGTTGGCACGGAGTCGAGCAGACTGTTTCGGTAGCGTAGTTAACCACCCATGTGACAAGAAGACATACAGCTCAGGACACTGAGGTTATCCATATGCACCAAACATGGCTTTTGGTCACTTAACCCTTGCTCTGCGGGGATGTTAGTTGCATGGATATAGGTGTCTTATATAAGGGAAAAGATATATTTTTGACATCAAATATTTGAGTGTGTTCAAGGCAAATGCCAAAGGGACCTTGTTGTGCTGTCAGAGGCAGGGTCGTGTGCCTTTAACATTTGTATCAGACTAACCCTGATATGGAAGGAGAAATGGTGGCCGTCCAAGGCTGAATGTTGTAATGATCAAGCTAGATCATGAAGGTAGCAAAGTGGTCACTGTTAATGAAAGACCTGTAAACGTGAGGTGGCCCATTGATGAACTGCTGGAAAAAATAGGAGGGCAAAGTCAGTTGCGTTTTAGTAGTGGTGACATATAAGTTTTATTGTGGCAGATGAGAATAAAACCACAGACCCTTTTCAAAAAGAAGATGCAAGAGAGTCTTTTTTTTTTCAGAAGAGTAATATGGCTGGAGCCTATAAATTACTTGAAAACAACAAACAAAAATGTTTATCCTCCCCATCGAAATCCCTGAAGTGGACTGACTGTCCAGTGAAATGAAGCTTAAAATACATCCAAGTGAGACTATGTACTCAAACACACCTCTACTCCTGTCCCCTTAGAAATTATAGAATTATGACTTGTGTTCACCACTTTCATACATGTCCTCTACAATTTACATTTAAATTGTTTTGCATTACAGCTGAAATTAGTGAAAAACATTGAAGCACATAGCATTTTGCCGCCAACTAGCATTGGTCTGTTTAAAGGGGAAAAGGGTTACCAGTGAAGTGTGGTTACCAGTGAAGTGTATCAACATGTATATGAGATGACAACCTTGATTTCTCCTTTCTTTTGAGCCTTGTCCACAAACTTAAAGCACTTAGAGTGACAGCTGAGGATAATATTATTGCTCGTGGGGTTTTTAAAATAGTGATGAGCATTCTAGTGTCATGACTTGACAGCCCTACTGGCAGAAATAAATGGGACAAAGCTGACAAAATATGATTCACTGGGACAAAAAAGCAAATGAAAATACAAAATCTGGCTTGTTTCAGAATGCTAGTTTTAAACTTTGAACTGTGTCATTTGAAGCTATCGTAAGATAACAACATTGAAAGCAATTTTTCACCTTCACCCCACCTCAACCCTCACAAAAATAAATCAGCTGCAAAATGCACATACTAACACGTACAACCAAGGATTTTCCCAATGATATGTTGTTGATCACATTAATATATGTCAGGTATTCTGCAGCTTTTGTATTTTGCCTATGGTGTAAAAGATTTGTGTATCTGAAATTTTTTTGGAGAGCTTGCACTCATAGTTCAGAGACATGTTGGGAGCATGAGCTTCAGTTACAATTGTTATGCAGGTTGATATATCACGTCATACATGTTTAGTGAGGGGCAATAAGCGTGCCCAGAAAATTGTATCACCAATTATCACCCAAATGAGAGGTTAATTAGCATAGTTTAGACTAATGATCGAGCACATGGCCAGTGGTACAGACATTGAAACTTGAGACACCTAGCACAATTAAATCTCCTTGTCATGTATGAGATATATCAGGACTTATCACCAAAAGTATGTGCCAGGTATTTCAGCATGTAAAGTGAATGGCTTCTTTCATTTTATACATTTTACACTTGTCAAAATGAGTGATAATTTCCACACAAAGTCACTTGAGCATGCAGGACTGTCATGGTTGACCATAGTATGTGCGATGATGGTCCATTGAGCCTGTGTCTATACATGAAACACTACCTCTTAAAATCCCATCTAAATTTACCATGGATATCTCATGAGCATGTGTTAGGACACATCTGTATAGATAGCTCTTGTAGTCTCCTTTGATAGACACTTAGAACATGTTTAACTCTTTCAGTGCCAAGTTTTGACAGAGTCAATAGCTTTTCCTATTGCACCCGATGCGTGCCAAAGAAAGCTATTGACCTGGACCATTCTTATCGTCTCTGCTCACTCGTGAAATGTCGATATACTAGGTATGCTGGTACTTAGATGAAACTTCAGTTTACCAAAAATATGAATCTAGTATTGTTACGTCAGTTGGGAGTACATCAAGTATTTGTTAAAATTGGTGATGAAAGGGTTAAGGGAATGTTGGAGCAAAAGGCGCAAGTTGATGGTCAGCTACAGCAAACCAGGAAGGGGCCACAGGTGCTCATCAAATTAATTCTTAACCATTTGTGCTTGTGATACCCATTGTTAACTGGATACTGTTGTTTAAAAGAGAAAGGCAAAAAAGGATAGAAAGAAAGGATAACCTGCATTCAAAGCCTGTCTGTTAAGTCTGTCTTACATATTGAGGAAAATACTGTGAATGTGTAGACCATTGGTCAAGAAGCACTTGGATGGCATATGTAAATGTTATTGCAATAAAATGGTGTGGGATTTTCTTGTTTAAACATTGGTGTGGCAAGTTGTATTTAGGAGGTATCTGTATAATACTTCTGCTTAGGAGAGGTGTCCACAAAATTGGCCAGAGAAGCAACTAAGTATATATTTTTGAAAAGTACATAAAGTGGAGAATTGCGTTTGTAGGAAACAACAGTGCAGGCAGAACGACCAGGGAATAAATGACTGCTCCCCATGGCACGTTATCCCAGTAAGTCTGGGATCATGCACCCATGATTTTCCCTTCATCTGCTGTTGTTTCTGATCAGAGTAACTGCGATCCCAGGCATGAATGTATATTCACATCACATACATGCTGTTAACAAAATAAAAAAGGTTAGAAGTGTGAGTCTTTTAGAGACAAAAGTGGTAATTCCTTTAAGCTTTTATTCCAAGTCTTTTATCCGGGTGAGTAGTGTTTGTTTGTGGTCACCAAATGATCCAGATTTAATATGGTACACTGATATATCATATCTAGAGCAACAGTAGTAATTCCATCCAATGATAGTGAGTCCTGGTTGCCTTTAGATTGTCATTTATGGTCTTTGAGTCCCGACACACTGGGCCATCCTTTGGCATCATGAGGGGAAAGCAAGGTATGAATTCAATTTTCGTTTTAGCAAATTTACTTTTACGTAGTTAATGTTCTTCACTGTGGAATGGGTAAGAGGGAACATTTTGCAATTACATGGAAATTGGGCAGGTGCAGTCCCAATGACATGATCATGTGACCTTCAAGGGAGATAGAGGGCTGTCTAAAAATTGATCTATTGACTTTGCCAGCACAGGCTGGTCCTTCGAGACCCATCCATTCAGAGTCTCCGACAGACCATTGATGGCATGAAGGAGAAGAAATATAGACTAATGCAAAAAGCTCTGAAAAAAGCTGGCAAAGCCAAATAAAGCTGGGCTGGCGTGTTGCACAACCCTCATTAAAAGTTCTCTATAGGATCATGGTATCACTCCAGGCATCATTTCCCCAAGTTCACAGGGCCGTGAATATCAGCGTCTGTAGATCTTCTGCAGTACTTTCTCTAATGCCGTTCTGGGACAATCACTGGTCCAGCTCATGAGGGAGCTTTGGTTTATTTTCCGCGGATGTATAAAGTCATTTGCTATAGAGTTGAACCTTAATGGGAAAGAAATCTTTTAATTCTAGTGAGGGTTTGAGAAAGACTCTACATTTCCATTACGACTTCATCATGTAGTGGAAACATGTATGGTGCCAAATTGACAGTCTGTGATGCAATAGGCCAAAAGTGATTTATGAAAATTAGCACCCCAAACAGATTACCCCATGCCGTGTACATCCCCTTCCCTCACATAGACTATCCACATTTTGAAGCCATACATCCAATGTGTCTATTGGATTCTGCTTATCTGTCCATGATTTCTACAGAGTCTTATACATGTCACATTCTTGACCAGGAACCGGGGATAACAGGCTGTGAGAAAAATGGCATTTTAGTGCTTGATGGATCTTAGTTTCGGCAGTAGAGTATTTCAGGGGATGGACTGACTTTTAAGGCAGACTATTTAACAAGCGAGGTTGCACATGTAGGAGCCTTGCTGACTGTGGTGTAAGATGCTGGTCATCTTAGCCAGCCATTATCGAACCAGGATCTCAAATGGTGGGCAGAACTTGATTGCCGTCTTTCTATTGCATATCCTTCATGGAAGGTGAGCATATATTTTTGTGTGAATTCATTGATACATTTCTAAAGCAGCACATTTTTGGAGTTGATATTTGTGGACATTTGTCGAATGAGAGGTTGCAGTTTCCAGCCTACTCTTTCTACACTATTCTTTGTTTTTAATTGGAGGGATGAATGATGACATGCCATGCATGTGTTTAAGAAACTTTATAAGTAACGCAGCTAGCCCATTTCAAATGACGAAAAGTAAGGAGGCTAAATTATCAGACATGACATGCATCTGTAGCATGCGTGAGAGTGATGTTTGGCATGGTGTATTTCAGACGTGCCATACATGTATGTCTCCCCCCCCCCCATGAGAGACCACCCCCTCTATAAGGGCCAGTTCTGTGTGCAGCAAGTGTGGTACTGTCATTTTATTTCCCCCTTCAAGAGAGGCCACCCCTCTTATCAGGCCACATTTGGGGTGCACTAGAAGGGGCCACTGAGATACAGGGTGATGGGGGTACATAGCTGTGACCTTTTACATTAATTTGAACCTTTTTTTTTTAGTCATGATAATTGACAAATAAAGATGAGGACTGTATGAGTTTCAGATGGAATGGTCAAAGGTCATGTTATACACATTTTAACATGTTCAGATGATTTCAAATGTAGCACATTTCAAAATTGACTGTTTTACTTAACATCAGTTAAAAGCAGTGTTTAAAAAATTAAACAAATAAAGGTACCAATGTATAGACATAAAAAGATCATCAGCCAAATTGGACCCTAAAAGCACAAATATGAAAACTTGAGCCATGGTATTCCAACATTACATACATGTATTGGAATAAATTAGCCAATCGCACCTTTCATTAGCTAAATGGAAAAAATATGAGTATTTGGCAAACGGGTTACTGACTAAAGCAGCTCTTACACAAATACTAGATAGGTTTATTCTTTGCACAGTTTTTAAATAGTGATAACTTAATATGAGAGGTTGCCACACCTCAGGTCACTGTTGCCAAAAAAGCCACCACTGCACATGCAATATGTGATTATATGGACCTGTAATGCCGCAATCATTGCTTCATTATTGTGGTCAAATGTGGCGACCTTTTAAACGTTTTCCCCTTGAATTTGAAGACTGAGTCAACAGCTCAGCACTTAACCCATGCCAAGGAAAGCTGTTGACCTGGATCATGTAATCCTGATAGGTGTCATCTGCAATTCTCATTCAAGTTGTTTTCATTGCTGTTGAAATTAGCAAAAATATTCAAGCAGACGACATTTGATCAGTAGCTGGCTTTGCCCCATTGAAGGGGGGAAAGGGTTAAAACCTTTGCTGCAGTTTGTGAGGAATGTGCTGTAGGCTTTTTCCACAGAGATGAGTTAATTGCTCTCATTTGAAAATACTGTACTTGTCAGTGCAGGCCTTTAATGATTTTACACAAGTTTTCTGTCTGTTTGTGTGTATGGGTATATATATATATATATATATATATATATATATATATATATATATATATATATATATATATATATATATATATATATATGTATGTATATATATACATGTATATATGTATATATGTATATATATATGTATATATATATACGTATATATATACGTATATATATGTATATATATATGTATATATATATATATATATATATATATATATATATATATATATATATATATACTGCTATGATGGATAAAACATTATCTGAAAATATTTTTGATCTAACGGGAAGGAAAAAAAGAGCTGTTACAGCTCCCAGGGTGCTCCCTCAGACCGCTTATTCAGAAAAAGAGAATATTTACCTATCCATTGCTTTTCTGCATTCTGTACATAAGTGTTTTGCATTCATGGCAGCTGCTGGCTTATAATCAATGTCATCTAGAAAGACTTGTGCATCAAAGAATTTTTCTCTGCTGGGAAATTTTCCATCAGTGTTTTTGTGTTACCCATGTGCAAAAAGAGTGAGCGTCTTTCATGAAATACGATCGTCTTGTCGTGACGTAGGATTTTGTACATAAATTCGCCCACACGTTATAGTCTCCATGGCTTACCCTTTTTAAGCAAATGGACTGGTGCCTTGTGATAGCTTGCCTGCTGTATTGATCCAACACCAATCCTTTTTCAAAGATTCCCAAGTTTGTCAATTTCCCAGCAAATGTCTTGCATTGCATTGACTGGTAAAGTGATGAAGTGTAAGGTAAATTCACCCTCATTATCCATGGACCACCCTGTGATTGAGATGCCCAGGGGAGTCTGGCACTCAGAGAAACAAAGGGAACTGACAGGGATAAATTCTGTTGGTTTTAGGCCTCAGATGGTACTTTGTAAAATGATACACAAGAGAATTAAAAATGCTGGATATGATTAATCAATAGATGGGTCCATGGGTGAGAGTTACAGACCCTGATTGGCTGCAAACGCTGCCGTGCGATGGTCCATGTGGAAGGATTTAAGTTAGATTGATGTCAATTCAATAATGTCTGCCACCTGGGACAGTCACTGAAGGTGCAAATTATGCCGTTTAAAGTCACCACTTGTCAGCTTCATGAAAAACATTTCCTGGTAATTATGTCTCTCCATGAGCTAGGGGCAGACATACTGTTTTTGGTCCCATTTCTTCTGCTTCCTATCATGTCTTCTCCATCTTCTCCACCTCCTCATCCTCCATCAGTGCTTTGGTTTCCATGCAATAACTCTTGAATGATTTCACAAAACATACTGAAACTTGGTAGAATTAAGTAAATAGGTAAGCCCTAGCCTGGGATTGTATTTGTGAGACCTTGACCTAATTCTCAATGTTACAGAGCCATATATGGTAGTTTAATTTCCGTGTGAGAAGTCTTGAAGGGTTTCACAAAATTTAGTAAAGCATGGTAGGATTTTGTAACTAGGTACAGGAAAGCTTGAGAGTATATTTGGGAGACCTTGATCTAATTCTGAAGGCCCCACAGCCATTTATGAGTAATTTATTTCCATGTGATAACTCTTAAAGAATTTCATAAAACTTGTTTAACCTTGCAGGGGTACATGTATGTAACTAGGTATGGTGTGGCTTGGAATTTCATTTGGATGACCTTGACCTCATTGTCAAGTTCACAGTGCCATATGTGCTAGTTTGACATCGGTGCAATGCATCTTGAAAGATTTTACAGAACTTGCTGAAACTTGGTAGGATTATACAAATGTATAACTAGAGAGAAGGCCTGCTTGGGATTTTATTTTGGTGACCTTTACCACAGTCTCAAGGTCACAGTGCCATACATGCATTATGTAAATGGTAATTAAGTTTCTGTGCAATAACTATTGAACATTTTCACAAGACTTACTGAAATTTGGTAGGATTATGTAACTAATTTAGGCCTAGCTTGGGATTTTACTTAGGGGACATTGACATAATTCTGAAGAGGCTATAGTTATTATTGTAATTTCATTTCTGCACAATAACTCTTCAAGAATTTAAAAAGTTACTAAAACTTGGTACGATTATGTAGGTAGGTAAGAGGTAAATTGGAATTATGCTTTGGTGACCTTGACCTAATTTTCAAGGTCACAGGTCCATAGTAATTTAGTCTACATGTACATGTGATAACTGTTGAAGGATTGACCTGACCTAATGAAATGTGGCAGGATTGTGAAGCGTGGTAAAAAGTAGGTTGGGATTGTATTTGTGTGACCTTGACCGAATTCTTAAGGTCGTATAACTACGTATGGTTATTTCATTACCATGGAATAACTTTTAAAAGATTTGATGAAACAAAATGAAACTTTGTAGCATTGTGTATACTAGTAAAACCTAGAATGGGATTGTATTTGCATGACCTACAGCTAATTCATAAGGTCACTGACCCAAATTTATTAATCTAATTTTTGTGCAATATCTTTTGAACAATTTGATGAAATGTTATGAAATTTGAAAAGGATTATGTGAATGGCAGGACAAATGTGGGTATTGTATAGGAGTTACCTTGAACTTGGTACCATGCAAAACGATCTGTTCAGTTTTTACATTTTAAGTTACCTTGCCCAGAACACTAACTTTAAAGTCCTATATCATGTTTGATCATGTTACATGTGTACATTTAAGATGTGCACACATGCACACATGGACATTTTCTGCTGGAAACCCTGGCTGTCCTAGTCTTGGATTATTTTTGTGTGACAAGCTCAATTTTTCTATTTGATTACAGGTCTAGGCCTTGGGTATGCAAGCAAATCTGGCGGCAGCAGTGGGGGGAGTTCCAGTGGTCGGCATAGCGACCTCATCCAGCAGCTCGGGGTGGGGTCCGACACCACGGAGGTGCGCCAGCTCACCGCCTCTGATGTAAGTTATTATGTTGCAGATACAAGAAAAATGTGAAGGTGGAAACTAAAATGATGTTAAGATTAACGTAATTTAGATGAAAAAAAAAATCAAAGTTATGAATAAATTACGGGATGATATATATTGAGCAATCCAGATTATCATACATATTGGGTAAGATGTGTGCATGGGATAGACTATCACCATCTTGATTACCTCTCATTCCAAGGAACCACCATATTGATTGCTACAGGTGGACACAGGTCTTAAAATTATGCATTTTTCAGTGGTTAGTAACAGAAGTGTAGCACGAAAATGAAATTACTACACGACACAATGATATCCAAGTTATGATATTAATTAGTGTAACTCTGTGTTTACTCAGAAACATTTGCTCACTGTGGATGCTTCAGTACTATATGATTAACTGATAACTTTGAATAAACATGATAAAAGGGACATATAATGTTTATTGCAAAAATTGAAATAAAAAAAAATAAATTAATTTATTCATGAAAATGTACTTTAATGGAGGAGACATTGAATTACATACTTTTAACAAAGGAAATGCGAAGGGGATAGATGGGCAGGGACATTACACATAATGATCATGCTGTGTAGTGCAGTGGACTCCTGACTCAAACACAGTCACCCAGAGGATTGACTGTCCTCATAAATTGCACGTTTATCTCATCAACAAAACATATCTATGGAACAAATTAAACTGCAAAGAATTCTTGAATCTGGGCAAATATTACGACAATGGCTGTTTAGAAATTTCATATTTTTGTAACCCATGAGAAAAGTAAAATGCTAAATAACAAATATATATATATATATTATAAGTTGATGAGCCAATAATTTTTTGACATCTAAATTAAGGAAAATGTAAGCGTTATACTGTTGTGAGAGATATTTCAAGGTTTACTGAGAAACTTTTTTTTATGAATACTGATGAATGACTCTACCAATTGGCTGGGTTCAGATCTCAGAGAGCGGCAGTGAGAGCGGAGACAGTGACACTGGGACCAGCGACAGCAGTATCCGTACCATGCCCTCTGAGTCCCAGGCCTCCTTTGCCAGCAAAAGTGCAGCCATCAGAAAAGCTGGGTAAGTCCCATGGTGGTTGGACTGTCTGCGGAGTTGTGCCATGATGCACATAGTGGGTGAGACATGCCACTTGTAAAGTGGCCGGGTATAGGTGGGTGGTCTTCATGGAATGGTCTCTTTATACAGGGCCCCCATACCAGGCAACTGAGTTAACATTTGACAGATTCCCCTGACCAGGCAGATAAGTTATAAACAGGGTCCCCTGACTGGGAAGATTAGGCGTTTACAGATTTCCCTGACCTGAGGCAGATAAACATTTACAGATTCCCTGGACTACATAGATAAGGCATCTACAGATTCCATTTATGAGTAAGGAAAAGCAGTTACAGATTCCCTTTGCATGATAGATTAAGTGTTTACAGATTTGTCTTGCTACTAGGCAGATGAAGTGTTTACAGAATCCGGCTACTTGGCTTATAAAGTATTTACAAATTCCTGGTACCAGGTAGACACAACCTTTGCATGTTTTTTCATACTGGGCAGATAAGGTGTTTACATTGTCCCCTTTCTGAGCTTTAAAATGTAATCGCTACCTTTACTAAGCAGATAAGACTTTACAGACTCTTTTTTCAGGCTGAGGGATGTAGTACTTTATCGATAGAGTCCACTTCGCGGGCAAGTAAGGGCCTTAACAGGCTGCCCTTACTACAGGTGCAAATATAGCATTTTGCTCAATGCCCATAGTCTGCCTTGAGTACTGTACTGACTCCTGTTACTACATATACATGTACAGGCAAGGAGGCTGAACATTTTAGTCTCTTTGGTATAGGTTTAGCGCTTTACACATTCCTCTGACTAGACATGCAGGTATATGTAGTGCACTTTACTGACTCTTGTTACTAGACATAAAGTAGGGGCAGTACTTTTCCGCGATCGCGGAAAACGGACGGAATTTACGGAATCTACGATCTCAAACGGAATTTATGATTTGGAACGGAAATCGGCAAATACCACGGAAATTAAGCGGAATTTGTGAATTTTGCCTCTCAAATAATTCAAAATCACCGCATATGTCATCGCATAAAGCAAATCACACGGACTTGGATCCAAATTTGACGAGTCGGCGGCGTTATCGATACCACGTGGAGCAAATTTAACGACAGGCTGGACACCTGCGCGCTATAGACCCCATTACGTCCATATCCATTCATTTGCATGGCATATAGATATAACGCTCAACAGAGGTACAATGATAATAGCGCCGTCTGTAGGTGGAGGCTGTCAACGTACATAGTAAACAATATGGAGTCACTTTGCCGTTCGTCGATGGATCAACATTTTCCAGAGGCGATAAGATCAACTGTTTTTCCTTTTTTTTTGACCAGTGCTAAAATCGAGCCCTAGAATTAGTGAAACGGAAATGAAACGGAATTTGTAGTTTCCCAAAACGGAAAAACACTCATTTTGAAACGGAAAAATACAGGCTCTAATAAAGCTAATGTGCTTTAGTGACTTGTTATTAGACATACAGGTAATGCGCTTTACTGACTCTTCTTATTAGACATACACCTTATGTGCTCTACTGACTCTTGTTACTACACATACACCTAATGTGCTCTACTCACTCTTGTTACTACACATACACCTAATTTGCTCTACTGACTCTTGTTACTACACATACACCTAATGTGCTCTACTGACTCTTGTTACTACACATACACCTAATGTGCTCTACTGACTCTTGTTACTAGACATACACCTTATGTGCTCTACTGACTCTTGTTACTAGACATACAGGTAATGCACTTTACTGACTCCAGTTACATACAGGTAATCTGCTTTTATGGACTCCTGTTATGAGACATATAGGTAAAGCACTTTACGGACTTCTGTTACTAGACATACTGGTAATACACTTTACTGACTTCTGTTACGAGAGGTACATGTACAGGTAATGCGCTTTACCGACTCCTGTTACTAGACATACAGGTGATGCACTTGACAGACTGGTGTTACTAGACACCTGACTCCTGTTACTAGGCACACGGGTAAAGCATCTTGCTGGGTCCTGTTATAAGACATACAGGTACAGTACTTTACCAATGTGATCTTATGAGTTTCTTGGCAGAATATTTCAGGAAAGAGACAAGTAGGACATCACAGAAAGAGAGAGAGATGTTTGCACCAGAATATAAATGGGACACATATTGATTTGTGTCTCCATTTCAGTTGTATGAGATGAAGATGTGAGCCACATTCCTACCTGTATGTACTGTTGCCCACGCAGAAATCGCTTGATCAGGACAATGTCATTTTCATCCAGTCATCTCTTTTTTTTTTCTCTTCAAGCACTCAGGTTTAAGAGTTTTCCAGGAATATCCAATATAGCAAATCTTAGATGAATCTTTGGATGAATTTGTCATTTTTATGAAGAGATAAAAAAATTAAGGAAGCACAGGAGTCGGTTACATTTACATTCAGCGATGAAACAAGATTTATTACTGACAGGGGTACAAGTTTCCCTGGCTTAATCTTCAAATGGGGAGAGTTGTTTTGAAATGTTTTCCTTGGTAACCCTTTAATTACAAGTACGTAATCAATGGCTGAGCACTACTGATGACAGCCTGCAAGTGTGTATATATTGTCAGTCTTTCATGCTGACTCTAAATGATACAATATTGCAACAGATCTGGACCTTGGTAGTAAAGGAACCTCCTTGTGTTAGAACAAGATTTCATAATCACAACAGAGATTGTTCCCGGCCCATGATGGCATTTGTGAGGCCAGCCTCCATAAGAACAAGGTTAAACCGATTGGCATTCTGGCCAAGACAATGTTTTTCAAGATAATGCCCAATTGGCCAGACTTGACATGATGGGTGGCATCCATTCGGGAGTCGAGGACCTGGTGTGACATGAATGGAAATTGGATATTCCACATGTCCATATCAAATGGATATGCATAATCCAGCCCTCCAAAGACACATGCGCTAAATTTATTGCGAATAGAATTAAAATCTGTGGCTGTTAAGAGATGCTGTACAATATTTCATGGTGGTCCTGTTTAACCCTTTCCCCCTCAAACCGGCCAAAACCGGTTGTTGGTCAAATGTCGTCTGCTTCAGTGATTTCAACTAATTTCAGCAGCTATGAAAAACAGTTTGACTGAGAAATGTACATGAGACTTATCAAGATCACATGCCCCAGGTCAACAGGTTTCCTTGGCATGGGTTGGGCACTTAGTGCCCAACCCATGCCAAGGAAAGCTGTTGACTCAGTCTTAATTCAAGGGGGAAAGGGTTAATTATGGTATTATGCTTTTAGATGTGTTGCACAAGCTTAACCTGCATCACTGGTCATGTTTTATGATATTCTTAACAGGAGCTGCAGGTGCTTTACTTGTTAAGGTGTTCCTGTATGCTCCTACTGGCGTCCCTCCATTCCTGGCTTTTCTGTCCCATTATGATATTTTACGACTCCTGCAAAACACAACTAGCTGTGCTGGCGAATCTGTCATGTGAGGAACAGAACTTAATGAACAGAGAGACTTGAAATACAGGGTTCCTGCTAGCTTTGTCTGTTTTCCAATTGCTTGCAGAGTAAAATAAATTGGCTCAACAAACAAGAAATATTCATGTAAATCCTCACAGAGCTTTTAGATGTCAGAAGACGGGAGGATATGTGGGAGTGTAATTTATACTATAGATGAGCTGGGATTTGTGGAATGTTACAGTGGTCCCTCACTTGAAGAATCAGTATTTTTATTTTTCATAGAATGCCAATGAAGAAAATATTTTTCCTCTTTGTACAGATTGTAATAATTCACAAGCTTCTTTGTGGAGCTTAGCTGTAAGATGATTAGACCAGACCGTAATGAATATAAGAGTGGGAAATTAGATACGTGTAACAGAAATGAGATAGAACACTGGGCTCAACTTGTCAATAGTGGAGCAAATGACATATTGTTGTACTCTTTGCCAGTGACGTGATGCATGAAATTTAACTCTTTCAGTGTCAAATTTTGGATGAGTCAAAAGTTTTCCTCGGCGCACTTTGGGCACAATTAAAGTGGCCAAAGTGTGACGAGGAGAAAAGCTGGTGACCCAGACTATTATATTCTCTGGGAACTAGAAACATGCAGGTACCTGAATAAAAGGTCTTTTCTCGAGGAATATAAATATAGCATCCTTATTATACATGTAATTAAGAGCAGTTCCTCTTGAGTAGTCGGATTTAAGTTCCAGTTGGGGTTGAAAGAGTTAATGAAATTTGTCCTGGTCCATAGTTAATCATCAAGTTATGCTTAGCAATGGTTGGAAGATCGGCACTGAGTTCATGGTATCAGTGTAAGACATGCTATCCTGATAGATACTATCAACCTTTCTCATCTAAAAAGTTTATATTTTAGGGAAAATTATATTAAACGGTTCAAGCAAGTTATTTTGAGTGCTTTGGGGTTGTTTGAACAGGAAAAAAGTTAGCCTATCTTTGCTGCAGTACATGTATGTACATGTATGCATGATGAAACAGCAAGTTGGATAAAAAAATTATTAGTGGTTTATTTAACTATGGTGTAGTTCATTCAAAGCTGACAGGGTACATAACACTGACAAATCCTTCCACCTACAGGGTATATAACACTGACAAATCCTTCCACCTACAGGTGTCTGATAGTGAAAAACTGGCTGATTCACCGGAAACGGAAAATTGAGCTGGCACCAAAGCGGAGCTGGAAGAAGTACTGGGTGTGTCTCAAGGGCACCATGCTGCTGTTTCACAATGTGGATGAACATGGCTCTGTGGATGAGAACAGTGTCCCCAGGCATATGCTGGGTGAGTGTCTTGACTGTGAATTACATGTTGGTTATACCCTCCTTTGAAAAATTGGTGCTTATAGCCTTGCTTTTGTTGATCACTAGAGCAAATGCTGTCTGATCGATAGCCCAAGAATAGTTGTTAATGGGACTCAATCTTGGTTGGTTGATGCCCATGTTCAGCAGATGACCCATATTGATTTTGGGGTCAGGCGGTCAAAGGTCATACTCATGGAGAGTTTCATAGAGAACATAATGTCGAAACAGTATGTTTATGTCAAGTTGCCTACATGCCTCAAACCTGATGGTATGTTTTATCGGAACTCAATAGATGACCCCTGTTTATTTTGGACTCATCAGGTCAAGGGTCAAGGTCATGATGACATAGCAACCTACCAACCACTTTCCAAAGAATAATTAACTCAACAAATCCTTGTTGACATTAGGGCCATGTGTAACTGCCCATCAGTAGCTTAACAAGCTAAAGGATGGAGGCCATAAATGTACTAACATGTTAGCCTGAAGTTTGTTTCAGAGTATGAGAGGAGGAAAATTATTAATCCATTTATGAAATAAAAGGTGCAAAAATACAGCTGTCCTTTTTATTCAATCACCCATTCAACCCCATAACAACTCCTTGGCCTTCACTTTTTCCACACCAAGTTCTCAAAGACCCAGTGGATAGCAATAGTGTTGCCAGACGAGAAGTATGGAGTGTACCAGGCATTGCAAAAATACCTTTGTTTAGACTAGACGAGTCAGTTGCTAAAGAAAAGGTTTATGTGGGAGAAATTTGAAGATACAATCCCCCTTTAGTTTCAGCTGTTTGTACAGGAATATTAGTCATCTTTGTGGAAAGAGTTAATATATTTTCTACATGCAGGTGCATACATTATCAGCATCCTTCCTCAAGAAATAGGGATTTTTTTTTTGATTTTTTTTTGCTTCCATTGAAAAGATTTTATATTTAACAAGGCATAAAGAATTGCATGGATTTTCATGGGGCGATTGTCCAAAATAGGCCAAATTGTTATGGTAAAATCTAAATAAGAAGCAAAAAAAAAAAAAAAAGTGAAAGATCATCACCAATGTGGGACACTTGACAGGTATATACACAGCAGACTATGATGAAGAAGGACTTGATGTACTGTACATGTACATGTGCCACACACAAGAGTGAACAAGCATTTAGGATGAATCTTTGTGACAGATCAACCAAACTGTGAGGAGAAATATACATGTAGAATGAGCATTGCTACATGGTTGCTTCAAACATTGGGTATTTGAAACCAATTTATTTATCCTAGCTAGAGTTGGGCACACAGGTGTGCAAAAGGCTGATTTATGTGTGACAAGCAGGAGCTGGGTAGCATTGATTTATCCATTTCAATTTCACCACTTTTGTTTGCGATACACCTTGGGAAATCTCCTAAAGCATAATGCCAGACATACACATTACATGTATGAGAGCACATTGCCCGCTCGTGCTCACTGCTTGACTGCGTGGAATCCCATCCACATTAGTTTACTTCTGCTTTTTTTACTGATACTCTCACAACATGGAAATCAATAAGTTGACACTCCACAAAACACTTGCTTTGAGTGTTTTTCCTTGTGTTTCAGTGATTGAGGGGGGTATAGCTCAAGCCGTGCCAGAACATCCGAAGCGGGAGCACATCTTCGCACTGAGTACAGCTTTTGGTGATGCCTATCTGTTTCAGGTGAGGAATCATTATTCTCAATGCTTATCAATTGTTACTTTTATTGTACAAGTATGGGGGACATATGCTCTCTGTGAGAGAAGAGTTTTACAGTTTTTTGACAAATCTGTGTAACATGACAGACAAGGCTTCTGTTTACATGTGCATGGAATGTTGGGCTTATATTTCTTGAAAATGTAATCACTGTATTAGACATCATTTTGTCACTAATGGTGTGCTGAGTGTCATTCTCACCAGTGTGCAAGGAGTTATTACAGGCTAAAAGGGTATAAATTAAATTATGTGCCCTCCCCCCCCCCCCCCCCCCCGAAGGAGGAGGGGACATACAGTGATTATTTTGTCTTGTCGCTGTGTGTGATCTGGATTAACAGTTTTCATGCAACAACGCAAAAAGTTTTCTTGTGTAGGGCTTGCATATTGCACATACTTATAGACCTGAATAAGGTCTCAGACAAGTTTAAAGATGGGTGACCTTGACCCAATTCCCAAGGTCACAGAGCCATTTAAGTTAATTTGGTTTTCACACGATAACTTGAAAAGTTTTGTGCGTCGGGGTTTCATGTTGCACATGCTTATAGTGCTGCGTAAGGTCTCATATTAATTTGAAGCTGGGTGACGTTGACCCAATTCCAAAGGTCAAAGAGCCATTTTAGTGAATTTGGTTTTCATAAGATAAGTTGAAAAGTTTTTAACATAGACCTTTCTTATTGCACATGGTTTTAATCCTACATAAGGTCTGAGACAATTTTGAAGATGGATCACCTTGACCCAAATCCCAAGTTCACAGAGCCGGCATAAATCTAGCAATCTGTGATTGCGTTTTAATTTTTTTTCTTTCACATTATCAATCTCATATTCCTAGACCATTTGTAGCTCAGAAACAGGTACTGGTTAATGAAGTTATTGAAAATTCTCATATATATATATATATATATATATATATATATATATATATATATATATATATATATATATATATATATATATATATATATATATATATATTTCAATTTTGATGAATATCTTTCATGTATAACTAGAGGGGTCAATACACAGTGTCTGATCCCCAAATGTTTTGAGAAATAAACAAAATATTTTTAAACCAACTTTACAAGTGCAGGTGCTCAGTCTAATAATTAAATGATTTACATTTTGCCCCTCTCCACCATATATGTTACAGTGGGTAGTGAAAGACTACAGAGGGGCATCAAGAGTGTTCCTTGATTGTTGTACAGGGGCATTTTATTTTCCATATAAGCATATACTGAAAGCCCCTTTATTTTTTGTAGTGTATATAAGCCATTATTTTGGAACACTTCTATTTCTGTACACTGTTCTGGGACAAAATTATTGCCTTTATGAGTGAACTGGGACCCCTTAAACCTCCCCATTATAGTTTTAAAATAGCTACAGTAAGTGGATGGCCACTAAATCCCAGCTGCCAATACAGGTGTCATTGTATAAACATTGTGTGAATCAGTTTGTGTGCCAGGCTGCAACAGATTCATCTTGAATTTTTTTTTTATGTCTGTCAACCTGTGCACAGTTTTAACCCTTAAAGTGCTAGTCACCGCCATAGTCGTTTTCTCATTACCATTAAACATATAATGGTTAAAAGATTCAAATCCCTCATGAAGATACCTTTCATTCAAATACCAGCAAGCCTAGTCTAAAGCAAAAAGTAGTCTTAGTCAACAGCTTTCCTTAGGACTCGCATGCAAAGTGTCCCAAGCAAAGCTGTTGACTCAATCTTAAATCAGCGCTTTAAGGGTTGATAAATATACACATCATGTACATAGTATGGTGTATTGTTACCACAGGCTCCATCACAGATTGAACAAGAGAACTGGATCAGTGCCATCCATTCCGCATGCGCCTCCTCCTTTGCCAGACAGCATGGCAAAGATAACACGCTCAAACTTCTGCGAAGTGAAATCCAGAAATTGGAGAACAGCATCGACATTGTGAGTGACATGAAATACTTGTTGATCTATGTGAATGTGATAGAGCTATCATGAACTCCCTCTACCAGCAAAGTGCC
Organism: Hermodice carunculata; assembly: GCA_964020975.1. Classification (NCBI taxonomy): domain Eukaryota; kingdom Metazoa; phylum Annelida; class Polychaeta; order Eunicida; family Amphinomidae; genus Hermodice; species Hermodice carunculata. The sequence goes on along the minus strand of OZ026614.1, from coordinate 50,137,162 downwards.
TCAGCTCTTACACATGTGCAGTGTTAATTTTTCTGCTCAGTTGATATACAGAAATAAGTCTTTGTTTGAAACAGAAGTTATTGTATTAAGAGTGGCAACTTCTTGTCTTGTATAGGTGGTCAGTTTGAATTTTCTCCGTATATTTATAAAATTTGACTGCAGATTTGAAATTGTGATTTTTTTTTTCCTAGGGAAAATAAATATTTGAATTCGCTTGCGTAAATTCCAGAGCAAAATTAAAATTGTAAATTGCATGAATCAGCAATAAGATATTACCCTATCCCACTGAACATAATCCTACCAAATATTACAAATCTCCCAGTAAATACAATAGCTCTACTTAAATAATATTATGAATCTCCCCATACATGTGTTGCTTATTTCTTATAGGATATCAAAATGAAGAAAATGGCAGACTTGCAACTTTCGGTGGTGACAGATCCTAAAAGTCGTCAGGCTATAGAGAAGCAGATCTCCCAGTGGGATGAGAACCTTGAGAAACTCTACATAGAGCAATACAGGCTTCGCTGCTACATGTGTTCACTGCAGGGCTCAGAGCTACCCAACCCCAAGGTGAGACTGGTCATGAGAGGCTTCTCTGAGACTTGTCATTGCAGGCGCTTTTTGAGACAGCTCACTCTGAAACCTGGAGCGAGAAAAGTTACAGATCAAGCAGCTTGTCAGTCTTAACGTGTCACTTTTTGTTCAAGGTGGGGGTTTTACCCCGTCAGCCTTATCGGCTGAAGGGGGATTCTTGCTGTCATGTCCGTATGTGTCAGTCTGTCCATCCTTCTGTCCATCTACTTAGCACCTTTGTGGACACAATAACTTTTCTACAAATTGAACTGTCATGAAATCCTTACTGTAGAAGCCTGTCATTAAAAGCTTGGTTGAGTGTGAAATTCGGCAGCCTTGACCCAGTTTTAAGGTCACTTGGGGTCATCTTATCTTTTTACCGTTGTGGATACAATAACTTTTCCAACAAATTGAGCTACTATTGTGAAACTTGTACTGTAGAAACATCTCATTGGAAGATTTTCTGCATTTGACATTCAGCAACCTTGACCAATTTTCAAGGTTACCAGAGGTCTTCATATTTTAACCCTAATGGAGGTGGGGGGGGGGGGGGGGAGGGTGCTCTGATATTTGTTAAATTCAAACTGTGACTTGAATGCAGGGTTGAATGTGACTGTTCAACACAGAGCTTTGAGATAGCTCAGTAATTGAAATTTGAATGCAGGCTGTGGTACTCATTGGCAGCAAAATTGAGACAATTTACAAGCTGCAAGACTTGAAGGCAGGGCTATGTGAGACAGTTCAATGCCAGGAGTTTGAAACAGTTCATTACATGTATTTTGAGAGTGCCCCTTGGGAGATTCTGTGTGGTTGCTCATGGCAAGATTTAAAACGAAAATTTTCCCAATGCAGCCTCAAAGACTGCATCACAAAATATATAACTACCTGATGCAAACACAGTGGTTATGATTTGCATTGAAGAGCTTTCCACTGTTGGTTCAATATGTGAATCCATTCCAAGGTCATGTTAATTGTACAAGCCCACAGGGAACTTCCAGGTATAACTAAGACACCTGTTGGTGTCACAAAGGTTAATTAGGATGGTACATTTCTTTAATTTGAGCTGATATCATGAAGATCAAGTCTGTGTGCCAGGTTCAAATGAGAACAGATTTAAAGTGGCAAGATCTAAACTCCTCATTCAATCAAGATATTGTCATTTGGTGAAACCCCAAAATACTCAAGTTGAATATGTTAGTGGTGAAATTTTCTCCAGTTTTTGAACATAGGTATTTGTTGTTTTTTTTAAAAAAAACTTTGAAGCTGGAAGTGTCAAGTGAAGATTGGACTGTATCAAATTCCATACATCACAGAACCCCTAGAAACTGAATATAAAAATGCCAAAAAAAAAGGAGAAAAAAGGTCCCTGGATATAGTTAAATTTAAGTGCAGATAAACTGAAAAGCAGAGAACAGTAGGTAGTTTGAAGTAACTTTTGGGACATTAAAGGGTTAAATGTGTTATCTAGCTATGGGTAAAAATTAAGCTCATTGAACTAAGTGTGCCAACAGAGTGGATCAGGTATATGGAGCCATTGTCAGTACTTGCCTGCAAAGCAGACCAGCCTCTCCAAGTAGAATGGAGAAAACACAGAGATTGCTCTGTGTGGCAGGCAATGTCAGTACGGGGCCACTTCTCCATGCTTTAAGTGTGGTATTTCCATTTAATTTCCCCTGCAAGAGAGGTCACTGCTCTAATGATGTCTCATTTCTGGTGTGCTTGTGGTGGCCTTATAAGAGAGGGACCACTGTAGCACCACAGTGATAGATTGGGGGCCAAATTGTAGATCACAGAAAATACAGGTCTGCTGAGTGCAGTGAATGTAGAAGTACGTCTTCTGTACAACATAACACAGGCTTACTTTGGGCAAAAATGTAAAGTACAGGCTTAAGGTAAATGGCAGAATGATGTGGGTTGTGTGTTCAATAGACTGGTCGTGGTTCATTAGACACACGACTTTTGTTGTCTATTCATCTGATTCTCTTGATCTGCTGAGCCTCTCCTGAAATATTAATGCTGGAGATCAGCCAGCTTGGGTTGCCTTTGTGCCGGGCAGGCGTGGTGCAGCTCCTTGGCCAATTTGGGGCGTACAGGATTTGCGTGTGCAATATGGCTCACAATGTACAGCACATTTTTTGCTCATTACAACCAAAGAACGTGAGATTATAGAGGCCCACTATTCCAGCTACTGCACATGCTCAGAAGTAACATGGGAACTTTTCTAGGGAAAACTGTATGGGGGTGGGGGGTGGGGGTGTTAGAAAAAAGTGGAGCTGGATGGAACTTGACCTCAAGATGATGCCTATTTTACTGTCCCTGCAAGGACAAATTTGTAAACAATAATTTGCACTCAAAGCAAAGCTAAATATTAAATAAAATTAAATACACTAGACATTTGTGCCCATGTTGCCATATTGTTGGGGGGAGGGTTGTAAGGGGAATCCCCTTTCCTAATTCTCTTATGTGCTAATTTGTATGCATGTTTATCAAAATAGGTTATTTATGTTTTTCAAACCTTTGAGCAATCAGTTTGATCTTGTGGGTATAGCATATGTCATGTTGTTGGGTTGCCGTGATCACACAGAAATGTACAACACACGTTGGTATTATGCACTGTATTGGTGGTATGTACAGGTAATTTAAATAAATTTTGAGAGTAAAGACAGTACATGAAACTCCCCCCCCCCCCTCCTCGTACAGGGACTTGTAGCACTTGACATTAAAAATTTTGAATTAGTATCTAAAGTATTACTCAGTAATACTGAAGCTGACAGATACAGAGAATCTTGCATAAAAAATATAAATTACTTCTGTCACTTTTTTCAGACCCTCCTGACTTATGTATCCAAGGGTACGAAAGCGGTGTTGGGTCGTATTGGAGTATTTACAGTTACGTCATTCCATGCACTGGTGTATGCCCGCACTCCCCTCACAGCTGCCAGTCTCTACAGCCAGAACAAGAAACGTGGAATTCTCTCAACATTCAAGGCCGACAGTGTAACCAGGATTCGGCCCCGCAGTGGAGCACGTCCACATAGTCCCCAGCCTGGGTAAGTGTAAGAACAGGGGGGAAGGGCACTGGACAGCACTATGATGTAATACATCTGACGGGATAGGACCATCAGAGTCATTCCTGTGTGAATTTACAGGGCTTGAACACATGACCATGATAAAAACTAGTAAACTATATGTACCAGTGTACATTGTATGTCACAACCTCCTCAGTGCATATAGTATGGATTATACATGTAAGGACGTTTCAAAACATCTGTTTGGTAATTAGCAATGTGTAGACTTCATTTGCACTGGAGAGATATTTTTTTAATTTTTATTTTATTTTAATTTTTTTTTTTTTTTTTGCTGAACAAATTTATTGTTGAGCTGTATTTGAAACTTTAAGAAAATTGTGGCAGTTGCCAATGTGAAACTGTCAACATATTTTGTAGACCATGGCAGAGAATAGAATAAATTTAGAATTTTTGGCTGTGTGATTTGTTTAGTAACACTGTTAGACATCAAATAGCGGGAGATTGTGTGTAGCACATAGCTAGACATCCACATAGTTTAGGGCTGGACCTTCATGTAATCTATTTAACAAATGTTAGATGGGTTTGAAAGTTTAGATATAACTTGTAGATTTCCTCTGTTTTGTGTGTCAAGCACAGAGAAATTAAACTGTAGATTCACATAGTTCTCCTGAAAAAAAATATGGTGTCTGTTTTGCTTGATTCCAATACACGTCTTGCATTCTCATTTCTTGACAGATATATAGTATTTCCTGTCATGTTTCAATACACAGTGTATATTTAGTCTCATTGTGTATTAGAGGCTTTATACTGGCACCAGGACTAGAATGAAATGACCAGCATAGAAGTAATAAACTTTTCAGAGTTAACATATTGTCAAGATACATGCAAAACCGGTCACACTTGGAATGCCGACTTACTAAAGTGTTCTTTTTATCACAACATATTAGCAACCCTATGAATTGTGTAGCATAATCGGACCAAGTACTTTACATGCTTTGATGGAGCTCGAAGGAAGTGGAACTCTGACAAACATGTTACAGAGCTCCTGATGTTGTGCTTGTTGCAATTTCATTGTTTAACACTCTTTTTAAGGAAGCAACATGAAATTCAGCTTCCTTTTTTCGGTCACTTTTTTTTCAAAGTTGAAACAAATTAAAATTTAGGTGTTGAAATTTATCTTCTGTAAGTTGAAAGCTACATCATGAGAAAACAAATTGGGCACTTTCATGCAGTGCCATCTGGTGGCCAATACAAAAACTAAATATAGATGGACTGCATTGGTCAACTTTATTCCCATACACAATAACTCCAGGCAGACAAACGGTCAACATATTAAAGGTTGGAAACTTCAGAAAGTTTTTCTAGTATTCCTTTCATATTTTACATCTCTCCTGTTGTATATATTTTCCTGAGGCATGATTACATTAAAAATATGTGACCAAACAAGGTACACAAATCATACATACAGTGACACTGTATTGTTCACTGTTCGTTTCAATGTTTTGCCAACTTGTTTAATAGAAAGTCATTTTTTAACACATTACATGCTTAGAACCTACAGTAACCCTCAGTAGTGTAGGACACACTCTGTGCATGGCAAGGAGTCCCCACATTTCTTGAATATGCTATGCACAATAATTGACATGCAAAAAGTGGTTACCCTCTTGAAAAGGCCGTCTTTCTGTGCTGAGAACCTGGCTGTTCTATTATATTTTACTGTCCTTCGAGACAGCAAGTTTCAGTGGGACTGATCAGCAGTTTTAGAATGATGATATTTACAGTACACATTGAGAATTTTACCATTCACTTTTATAGATGTGGTGAAAATTATGTGTACTGTAAGGCAAACAGAATGCTGTGTGGGTGTCATTCTTTTGATATAATTTCAGAGTATTCATTTGGCAAGAAAATGGTTGTAAAATTTTGTACTGTAAACACTAATATGATGAGGATCGTGAAAATGTTGAATTGTGTCTATATGACCTTTTTTTGCAAATTTTGGTTGGCCCCTTTAAGATTTGAGAACATTTGTAGAATGTTGGATCCTGATAATTGCAGATATAGTTATGTCAGTGGTGCTAAAGACGCAGAATAGGTTCCCATTTATTTTTGGGAAAATATGTTTATTCCACCTTAATCTATTTAGGTGTTCATTTGCGTAGTCTTTTTGGGCATTTCAAAGTTTCTTGCTGTTTGACTTTTGAACATTGTGTGTTGTGTTTTTTTCTGGTAAATTTTGTGCTCTGCCACAAGTACATGTATTTGTTGATGTACATGTGTATGGTATTCACAACACAAACTTTTATGCAAAAACATATTCATATATATATGCGCATTGTGCCTCTCTGAACCTCTGTCTTTTCTAAGTTCACTGCAGCTCAATGGTCCAAATACAATGCATGAAACAACCCTATAATACTTCTGAAAATAAAATGATAAAAATTGTTAAGAAAATGTTTTTGCAAAGTCAGATCAGGACCTTAACCACAGAAATTTTGATGGAAACTTGTTAAATTGAACAAACTTTCTCACATAAATTAAATAGCATGTTAGTCTCCAAGTCAGTAGAAAACACATAACATCAAGATATGTATATAGCAGCTTGGTTTTGCACAAGTTAGAAAAAAAAAAAAAAACATGCAGTGCCACCTAACAGGCTTTTAGAGAACTAACAGGCTTTTACATAGAAAACTGTGGCAAGTGGGTCTCCAACATTTAATGCACATGTACATAATCATTTACTGCTGAATAAAAATCAAGTCGTATATCATGTGCTAGTAAAGTTTTACATCCATTTGATTGTATGACAAGAAAATATAACAAATATTAAATCATTGACGTTTATTTTCCTTATTATTCACAAGCTAAAGATGTTCAAAATTTCCATGCAATTTGGTCAAATTTGTGAGCTGAATGTGTTAGGGAAAATAAGGTCTGATTTAAAAATTAATGTTGAACAGAAATTGGAAAAACAGTAAACTATGTTGACTAAATTCACGATACAGAAGAGGTTTTAGGTTACATACGGAATCTTTATTTAATATAATTTGGAGTAAGTCACCAACAGAGTAATTAAAAAAAAAATGTTAACCAAATCTACTGTGCCTTTTCAGTGATAAATCATATTTTGAAGGACCAAACTTTTAGCAGCTATTGAAACTCAAAATGCATGCACTTTATGAGTCTCTACATGGCCTGTACACCGCAGTGTTGGCGTGTCTACGAGTTTGTCTTGTTATCTGCATAGGTCACGGGCCAGCACCCATTCTCCCACCACGAAATCGCAAGACGTCACGCCCTTTGCCTTCCTCTTTTCGTAAGTTTTTTATTGAGTTTGTTTGACTCCTAGCCGGGCAGCACGGGTGTTGTCTAGAGCTTATGTTTGTTCTAATCTCCCCATTCTTTCAGTTGTCCTACTCTTCTTTAGTTTCATGTTTTTTTGTTACAGAATTAGTACCACATTTGTTCCCAAGGTGGCGCTGATAGACTGTAACACAAAACCTTGCATGAAGCATGTGAATGTTCCCTCTGTGTCAGGTGGTTTACTATATTGGTCAATATCTGTGTGTCATGTGCAGTGGTCTGGATTATATTTTGACCATAATTATATGGCATCACTGTATCACTACCATGCAGCAGGCATGCTCTTTAACAGCTTGAAGCTATATGACATGATGACAATTTTGCTTGAGCATACATAATTTTTTGTCATCTAAAGTTCAGTGCCCAAATAGTGACAGATTTCTTTGTTGGTCATTGGTGGATGATAGCACTTTGACAGTGAAACGTATATGAGGGTATTAGTCCCTCTAGATTAACGTGATAGTTACCAGTGCATTAATGGCTGACCTTCAAGACATATTTTCATTTGTCTTATGGATAGATGGCTGTCAGGTTTCCCAGGCAAGTTTACTTACCACTTTATTGCCACGTTTTGGGGTACAGGGTTACGAGCTATCCACAAATGACCAGCAATGATCAACAAACTTTATGAATATTCAGGTTACAAGTTGTAAGGCAAAGACAAGTGACAGCTAGGGAGCATTCCGTTGCCTGCTCTATATATATCATTGCATTGTGTCTTGGTGCTGGGATAGCAGGCTCTGTGATAGGGGCCACCATGCATTAGCAATCTTTGTGAACAGTCTTTTGTTTCAGCTGGACATCTACCTGATACAGTTTTTTTTTTTCTGCCAACATGTCTCTCAGTTCCAGTCTTTAAATTCTTTGTATTTGTTCAGTACATTCATTAACATTTCTACTTTCCTTCAATACAGACATTGATGGCCATTCGCCCTTGTCACCAGGGACAGTCCCTGAAGCTCGCTGAAAATTTTACAATTTTTGGCATTTGTATCCGCATGGGAATTTTGAATTTTCTTGTACATTCTTTGATATTTATTTCCTGTCCCTGACTGACTAAAGTAGTTGTCTCTAAGATGGTATTTTGAAAGTTAATTGGCATCTTTGTACAGCGGCCGATGCCAAGTATAGTGAAGTTACAATAATCCAGCTATAAAATTCAGAAAAGGGGAAAATGAGTAAAAAATTCAGAAAAAGATAAAATGGGTAAACGGTACTGTTTTTGTACATCTGCAAATTTGCTCAAAGCTTAATTAATAGGTTTACAGGCCAACATGGCTTGCATATTATTCTTACAAATTTGAAGAAATTATTTTATTCCTTTATCTGCAAAAAAAAAAAGGAAAAAAAATCAGTTGGTCTTTCACCCTGAAAAACATACAGGTTAAACTTTTCTCTTAAGCTTATGAATAAGTGACCTTTTTTATTCAAGGTACCAGTTTCTCATGATCCTTCCCCCTGAAAAAACTGGTACACAACTGTTATTCCCCAGAAGGATTCTAAAATTGACTGCATGTCATTTTATTAGCATGTTTGAATTGATGTATGGCCTCAGTTCAAACAGTGAGTTTTTTTTTCTCCCACATTCACACGGTTTTCATTGATTTGTTCACTGTCTGTGTTTCTATACGTGTCTCACCTTCCATTTGCTCTCTCACCGTGACAACTCCTAGCAGTTTTGACCCAAAGATTGAACACTTTAGATATGTGTCATTTTGGCAATGCACACCCGCTCAAGCTACCCAAAAGTGCCCAGGAGTAAATTATCGCCTGCTTTAACAGCTTCACTTTAATTTCCTGTTAATAGCAGACATTTTGTGCTGAAAAGTATAGATTAGACCTATGATAATGGCATGTCCCAAGTCAATAGTTTTCCTTTGTGTGCAAGATGCCAGGGGAAGCTATTGAGTCAGTCATAATGGGACTAGAAAGGGGTGGAAGACACAACCCGCAGATAGGAATAAACCTCCATCTTTATTACAGAACCAACTGTATGGGGTCACATGCACATGCATTTTACACATAAATTGTTAAGCCACAGAAGAATTACAGTGGTCTGCCTCTAATAAGACCATGCTCACCAAATGCCAGCTCTTCTATCTGAACATTAGAAAGCGTCCATGTCTGTTACTTTATGCCATGCAAGAATGAAAGCTTTCCCCTTGGCTGTGGCAGCATCACTTTTCTGAGTCGGGCGGCTTTATTAGCAGGATGACCACTGTAATTCTTGATTTGTGTTTTAAAACCCGAGAAAGTAGATTCCAGTATATAAATATCTGTATGTATGTATGTATATATATATATATATATATATATATATATATATATATATATATATATATATATATATATATATATATATATATATATATATATATATATATATATATATATATATATATATATACATACATACATATATATATACATACACACATGTATCACAGTAAATAGTATTTTTACACATTTTGTGTTGTCTTTGACTGAGGCCGTGGCTTCAGACAGCTGCTGCTAGATTGTACCTTAAACGCCCAAACTCTCACCTCTCTTCCACTGAAGAAGATGCTCAACAAGTCTATGTATTAGGTAGCTGTGGTCCCATTTTAGAGGCATTAGGCACTATTTGTATTACATAAAAATAAGTCTGTAAGGCAATGGATTCTGTCAAAAAATTTTTCCTAGTTCAGTTGGTTTAAAAGAAAAGTGAGTGAAGTATGTTGCTATTAAACCTAGATTGGTTTCTCAGCAGGATATATGTATACATGTATATTGCACACATTTCCGTTCACGTGAACTATGCACAGTTGTGAATTCCTTTAGGTACCCTCTCTGCAGTTTGTTCTTAGATTAAGAATAAACATTTTCTCATTGAGAATATTGTAAAACTCTCTCTGTGGATTCAGGAACCAAATCTACAAGAACACCGATGTTCCCGCTGAACAGTACGTGGACCTGTCTCGTCACAGCGAATGTTATGATGTAGACCAACCACAAGCACCCCCTGCAGAGGCATTCAATCTGAGTGACAACTTGGTCAGGATAACCTTGCCAAATGCACAGGTAGGTGGCAGCACTGAGTTTTCTTTCCCTTTAGTAAGAATTTATTTTTGCAGTGAACAACAAAGAGTTATTTTATAATTTTTTGGTCAAGTAACTACAATGTATTTTCTTGAAAGTATTGCACATATAAACGATTAAGGTGGGCACCATAATGTCAGTTTGAATACAAACTTCAGCAAATACAACTTTTTTTTTTTGTCATTTTTTATGAAATATGGTATATGAAGTGTCAGGTCAGGAGAACTGGGATTTTAAAAATGGAGTTTCACATAAGTAGACAGCTCAAAAAGTGGATGCTGTCAGTGCCCAGTACCTTGTTACTGGTGTTCATTTGGATATAGTAGTAGACCACAGAAAGTGTTTGTTTAGTGTGTGATCATTACGTGATGTGTTACTCCACAGACTTTGGCAATGGGCAGTTACTGAGCTGATAGTTAACATGTCACATCAGTGAGGTGGAACAGAGTGCAAGCTGCAGGTCTGCACCTTATTGCCCTTTACAACAAACCAGTTGCTCCTTTGCTCACATTGGGTTTTATATATGTCTCATACCTGTCAATGTCCTAGGGCAAGAAATAGGCTGATTTTTTTTTTACTTCCTTTCCGTTATGAGGGAGATTTTATTTTTGACAAAGATTAAAGAAGAAATAAATGCATTTTATGGGGGTAGGGAGGGGGAGATTGTCTAAAATTGGCAAAATTTACGCTGAAAAGTATAAAAATGAGGGCCATGAAGTGGGCCTCCACCCTGAGGAAAGTTTTGTTCCTTTTGCACGTTAATGATGCTGCATGCAGAGTGAAAAGAAACTGAATTGTTATGATGATCTTGTGTGATCCAGAGTATTGTGTGTGGGGTGTCTGACAAGATGACAGTACAGGAAGTACTAGAGGGCGCCTGCAACAAGCGACAACTTAACCCAAATGATCATTTCATTCGCTTCAAACTCCAGGGGAAAGAAAGCTTTCGCATCCCTGACAAGGCTTCCTTCATGGAGAATGAAGTAGGTGAAACTTTCTCTAATTTTGCAGTATATATTTTATTGTCACAATTTTTTTGAGTGTGCACCAGTAGATTAAATTCTGATTTTGGTGAGATGTTAAATGACCACTCCTGTATGTGACCAAATTGCAGTCTCAGTCTCTCAAGACAGGTGGTATTGCATCAGAAGTATGAATAAGGTAGAAAGTACATGTACTAGGTGAAGTATCGTGGAAAGATGGTCTCTCACAACAGGTGGTCTGTCAAGACAGGTATCACTGTAGTCCCTTCTTTGAGGGATGCCTCCAGTAAGTAAATACCTACCTTGACCCACCCTGGGGGTGACATCTGCCTGGGGGGTACATGTACTCCCATCTGTGACCATACTGGGTATGTGCCACTTTGAAGGCCCCTCTTTTCAGCGAGATTTCCTAAATTTCCCTGATTAAGGTCCAGTATTTTGCCAAACATTCACAACAAAAGGGTAATTTTTCTCTTTTATGGCTCAAAATTCTGGAAAATTAACCAAACTAAGTTCATAATTTTCTTCCTGGAGCACTCCTCACACCAGTTTAGGACCATATTTTCTACTATTTCAGTTAAAAAATTCCCATACAAAGGTACCATTTTTGTGAAAAAATGCCCCACAAAGGGTGGGTTTTTGAAAGGTCAAGCTGCACAGCCCCACCAAAAATTTGGGAAAGTACCCTCAACCCCCCACCCCCACCCCCACCCCCATCCGGGGATGTCTCAAAAGAGGGGCTGTATTCCTAAGGGGTGTTGTGACAATTTGCATCTGTCTGCCACCAGGAGTCTCTGCTGTTGTCAGTGTTTCACATTGTTGTACTGTAATCTGCAGCAATTGATCAATTGACCGCTGATTAAAAACATCAGGAGTTATATGTATAGACATTGCTGCCGGCTGTCTCTTTGATATTTCTGTCTGCATACACAGTGTTTGTTTTGCTGATCAGTTGGTATATGAATGTGCATACAACAGACCTAGCTGCATATTATATGAGGGGAGGAAAAGGGGAATGATTGTCAACCTGTGGAGTGCCATCAGAACTGAAATGCTGAGCACAGAGATCCATGACATGATTTCTGTCATAATTAAACAAAAGCTTCAGCACTTCATTGGGATTACGCATTTTTGGAGGGGGGGGGGGTGGGCGGGAGGGTCACACAAAAGAAAAATTGATACATTGTATATTGGAACAGAAAAAATGTTTACATATCAATGTCAAAACTGAATGAACCTTCAAGGCATACATTTGAAAATTGAGAGTGCAGTTGGATACATCATTTCCACTGCAAATCACAGTATCAACTGAATGTCTTATATAGTGACACCATCCCACACAGTGTTTACTGGGGGTAAGATAGCTGAACAGTATCAGTCACACATATCAACCTGGACCATAGGTTGTGACCTGAACACTTATTTTGTATAAATTATGTACCATTCACAGAAGTCACTGGCAATGATGTAAATTGATAAATTGCACCAATCTCAAGTGAACACTGATTTTAGTAGACATTTAAACTGGAAAGGCCGACTCAGTGACCTGGAAGTCCTGCTCGGAGTGTAAATTGAAATATAATGAAAAATGATCCATTTTTAATGAGGTCTTTTAAACCACTGAAAATTAGAAAACATATAAAAATGATTTATATTTAGTTGATAGATTCAGTTTCATAAAAACAAAAACTCTTAGATCCAAAAAAGAATACATGCATTAATTAGTAGATTCAGTTTCATAAAAAACTCGCAGATCTAAAATACTGTACTTATAAATGTATGTGTGTTTCTGTCAAAGTGCTTGTAATGACATCATCCTGGGTGCCCCTGTGTTTATATTATTTACCTGTACACAGACGGTGTGAGCTTGATAAACATATAGCATTAGATAACCTTTAGACATCATATTTGATCAGTTGTACTGTACATACATGCATAATAAGAGAGGCCAAGGATATGCATGAGGGTATGGTCTACTTGACTGTCTGTCTGCATGCTGATGTCTACAGTAGACACTTCTCTCATTTGCCAGGGACCTAGGTACTACAAGGTAATTCTTTCATCTCACCTGGTGGGGGAAACGAGGGTTCGTTTAAATTGACACATTCCATGTCTGTTGTTCATTTTCTCAGAGATTTAGTAAGATTTAGTAAGTTTGTATGAAATATCTTAAACGTAGATGAAACAAATTCTTCAACAGCAAAAAAAAAAACCCTTTCCAGTCAAGTAGCAGCTTGTTGGGTGTAGTCAATGATTGTTGCATTTGCCAGGCAAGTCATGCCCCAGCTGTTGCAAGGGCACCTGCAGCATGACACGCAGGGCAGCACAGACACCATTGACCATGGCCTGTATCACTGCTGTATGCAATCAAAAAAGCTGTCTTTTTTTATAAAAATAAAAAGAATGGGATGTAACTCAAGATAACCAGTTGGAGGTCACCTTAATGTGTCATTTGAGGAATATAAAATTAATTCAGGAGGAGTTCTTCATTAAAATTCTCTTCTTTGCTGTTGGAGGGGTTACAGTTAATTTAGAGAAGATGTACACATGTATAATCATAAGTAATGTTTCTTCTGTGGGAAATGTGAGTTAAATTGGGAGAATAACTACATTGAAAGGTAGCTGTGTTGGTGGTGGGAGCGGGCATAGTGGTGGAATGGGTGTACATGTACAACAGCGGGATCTCTACAGATGGAACAGTCAACTCATCAGGTTAACTCCTTCAGTGTGGAGCACAAGAAAAGATGTGTTCATATGATTCCAGACTCAAAATTTCTCATAAAAGGACCCGTCATTCAACTACTAGCATTATGCCTGTAGTTCCAGAGAAAAAAAAGCATGCTGCAGCTCAACAGTTTTCCTTGGTACACCTTGGGTGCAATGCACTCATAGTGCTCCAAGAACAGCTGTTAACTCATCTTCAACTCTACACCCAAAGAGTTTATCTCAGGGTTTCATTTGGTGTTAACTCATCTACAACTGTACACCAGAAGAGTTAATCTCAGGGTTTCTATTGGTGTTAACTCATCTGCAATTCTACACCCAAAGGGATAATCTCAGGGTTTCATTTGGTGGAGGAATGGGAGTTCATTGGAATGGGCATTTGTTTGGGAAAATGACTATGGATTAGAACGTCTTTTTTCAATAAAAGTAGTCTTTGCTTTTTAAGGACCAAGGGTTAATTTAGGATGAGTGGTCTGAAGATGGTTCTATGCCAGGCAAGATTACCACTGAACTTTTCCTATAATAGGAGGTGGCACAGATGGCTGTTAATTGGCAATTAAACTTTTTTGTATATCAATGAAATTGTGTAGAAAATGTCTACCAAAGCATAACATATGTTCATAGTATTTCTGAGGGTGAAAATACGGATAAGATGTTTACCCCTTCAAAGTATTGCTTTGAAATCATGACTTTCAACAGACCCCTCATGTCTGTGACACAGCGGTGAATTTTGATGATGCAAAGGAGCTTTTTCTTTTGTTGCATATTGCAAAATTTGATACTCCTGAATATGCCATGTTAAATGGCCTGGTACTCAGTAGCTTTTTGTATAATAAATAAATGAGCCAGTAAGCAAGCCTATAGGAGAGCAAGGCAAACAAGCAAGCAAAATAGTAGTAATGAAATAAAAAGTACTGAACTTAAATAAAAGTAAGTTAAAATTTTAGAAGACAAAACAAACCAAATAGGAAAAGAATGAACAAAATATGGAACATGTGGGATATGTGACCAGTGTCCATACAATTGCGATCATAATTCTGTGTGATTTTGTTGCTGGTATAAGTGAAGTTCTGCTTGATGTTTTTCAGGAGTACGAGAGCATAGAGGTCTGCCCCAAGATCCTGTTTCAGATAGAACTGGTGAAAGCAGAGAGGGACCTGGATTTTGGTTTCGAAGTAGAGGCAGAGTTGGCCGAAGACTCAGAGAATGAGGATGAGCTTTGTGTCTTCATCAGCGAGATCAATAAAGGAGGTCTGGCCCAGAAGAAAGGTAAGGAGGAACCAGCAATTTGTGAGTTGTGATGGGTGTGTTGGTGATAACTGGCTTGCGTATCACAAACTACAGGTCAGAAGTTCACCAAGGTGGGGATGGGGGTGAGGTGGGGCAATTCTGTTACTGAATCACGACAAAGGCAGTCGTGGGTCAAAAGGAAATAAAAGACATTATTTTGTCATTGCTATTATTTACACTCATGGGTGAACATAACTTTGATGGCCATGTTGACATTTCAAGGCAACATAACATTCACAGGTATGTCAACATTTTAAGTGATGTAACATTTATTATGGGTAGAACACATTTGATGCTTGTATTTGTATTTCAATAGAGGACTTCATGTGTAGATCCCCTATTTTCCATGTCTGCCAACTATTTGTCTGAAGGGAGTTGCGAAGGAAGTACGTATTTAAGTACATGTATCATTATTCACTGTAAGTTATAAGACCACCCGCAAGAGCTTAATTGTCATCTGTATTTGGCAGTACAAATGGCTGTTTCAGTTGTACTATGACTCAGCTCAAAGCAATCTTTCAAACTGGCAAAAAAAAAAAAAAGATAAGTGAAGCCAGTTATGGTCTTTCATCCTCAGGCAGTGGACTTTTGGAATGGTCCAGGAACAGGCAAAAGTTGACTGTGGAGAAAGGTTGGTCTCTGCAGACTCCTGACATTTATAACAAGTTTCCAAAACATGCATTACCCACCCACCCACCCACCCACCCCCCCAAAAAAGGAAAAAAATTAAGCTTAGAGGGCAGTTTGGGGCAAATATTATATTTGTTTAACTCATTTGAGACTAACTTTGATTTAGCTATGGTCAGTACAGTGTGCCTTGCGGCCAGTCAGGCAGGGCCACTGGGACATGCCTGACTGAAGCCATCAACTTCAGATTAAGCATATTGGTATCTGAATAAAAGTTCCTAAGGGATGGTTCAACATTTTCATCATTTTTGAATTAGTACTTACAGTACGCAAGGGGGGAGGGGGTTAAATGCGTCTGTACACTTTTACAGAATATGGAAAATGATGGTCAATTTTTTGCCTGTTTTGTGCAATTTTGCTGTGACTTTTCGGGAAGCTCATCATTTTTCAAGTACTAATTTGGGGGGGAGGGAGGGGGGTCATGAAATTTAGTACCCTAAGTACTAATTAAAAAATGACTATAATGTTGAACCAGCCCTAAGAAATGTGTGTGAAACTTTCACCTAATTCCATACAGGAAAAACCCTATGCCTCCTGAACCAGCCACGCTGTGTGGTTGTTTTTACTCTCCAAGTGGAGAATATGTGGAACTTAGTCTGTTCTTCTGGGAACAAAAAATCCACTGGCAGCAAAATACATGTCAGATTGATTCTGCTGATAATTACATGTACGTGCTATGGAAGAAAAGGTGCCAGGTGACAGACAAAAGGGGCTTGGCTTACCAAGGAAAAAACTCATCCAACCTTGATGGCACAATCTGTGGCCTGCCATTACCCTACACAGGTCAGAGTGGCAACAAGAATTACTGGCATCATATTGTTGTGCAATTAGTGGCTGTCTGTCATGTTGGCTTCTATCTAGTACAGAACTCTTCAGTATAGTTTTTACTGCGGTGCCATTGAGACATATCAGCTCTTATCAGCTTTTTAAATCTTTATTTTAATGTTACTTTGCACATGTATTTTGTACTTGATTTATTTTCCAAGTCATTTTTGCCAAGTAAAATTTGTGTAACAGTTCACGTTATAGGCCTATGTGTTTAGGTGAAAAAGCAAGCCAGGCATGTTTGCAGTGGAATCTGTCTTTAGTAGTCCCTTTCAACAAGAGTGTTACAAGGACTGGTAAAAGTAAACTAAAATATGCTGATGGGGTGACTGGGATAAGATTTTTTAGGCCGGCTGGATGTAGGGCAGGTTTAACTGTAAGTATCTTACACATTGTAACTTTGTTTTAGGTCTGATCGTGGGTGATGAAATCCTCGTCATCAATGGCAAGGTGATGTCAGAGCTGGACATGGTTTATGTAGAAACGATGCTGCAAGAAGCCAGTTCACTCTGTATGACGGTACGTTCATGTCGAGTAGAGAGACCAGTCAACACAACGCCACTGATGGAGCATGCAGATGCATACATCGAGAACATGATGTGTCCGCCTCCACCTAGTCAATCGCGGATCAGCGACAAAGTCATTGGAGAGTTGATTGTACCTGCTCCCAACTGGGGTAAGTGGAAGTCTTGGAAACAAGTTTTCTCAGGAAAAAACGGGTGGAAACTTAGGCACGCGTTTGGCATTGGGACATTGTGTATTTCAGAGTAAAGTTTCTTCCGTTTCTCTTGTGTTTCCATTTCAACATACAATCAAACTTTGTTAATGTGTGATCTGTCCTAAATAATTTGGCATGGTTGACAAAAGGTTAAAATATGCAGTATTTTGAAAGAAAACTTGAAGAGAGTAAATGTTGTAAACACTAGCATCAAAAGTGAATTTAGTATGTGACAAGTGAAGATAAGAAAATGTCCAAAAGTTGAAAATAGAGATTTGATCAGAAGCTCCTAGATGAACTACATTAATGACCATGGGTGGTCAATGTATATCAAGTTGATATGGTGACACAGTAAGCCAACAGATTTAGTTATGTTATGCTCATTGAACTGATAGTCATTATGCTGAGAGCTATTAGTAAACATTTACCTAAAGATCAAACACTGGTGTGGTGTGGTAAATTGAAAAATGTTCAGGTCAAATTATACAGTATTTTAAGGACAAATGGCTCGCTAATGGTAATCTAAGGTGTACACTCATCCAATGCCAACCCAGATTTTCAGCTACATATTACAAATTTCAAGGCAAATATTGCATATTCAAATTCTTCATGAAAAGAACTTTTACTCAAATGCCAAGGTGCCTGGTTTAAAGTCGGTGATTATATTAATGCTTTCAGTGCCATATTTTTGACTGAGTCAACAGCTTTCCTCAGTGCACTTTGGGTGAGGAAAGCTGTTGACCAGGATTATTATATTCCATGTAACTACATGTACAGGCATGCTGGTACTTGTATGAAACAGCTTTGCAAGGAACATGAATCTAACACCCTTATTATAAGTCAGAGCAGTTTGTTTTAAGCAGTTTGGCTTAAGTCACAGTTGGCACTGAAAGAGTTAACCAGCAAGTCCTGCCACAGTTGCTACAAGGGCAGCTGCAGCAGGAGTTGCCAGACAATGCACACTCTACAGGTTGAGGTCTTTATCACCACTATGTGGCAAAGAGTTAATACCTGTGTACATGTACCCCAGGGGGGGATGAAAATTACAACTTGAAAACCTCCATCAATGGAACTATTAATGCACTAATGTTCCACCATGCTGTCATACACATTTGTGACTAAATTGTGAGGTCAGCCCTGGATACTGCTATTTCCTGATTATTCATGTGTTCAAATCATGAGATCAGCCCTGGATGCTCTTGTTCCATGATAATTCATGCACCTAAATCATGATATTAACCCTGAATGCTCTTATTTCATGATAATTTGCATATGCAAACCATGAGATTAGCCCAGAATATTCCTGTTTTATGAACCTGTCATTTTACAATTACACACTGGCCCAGCTCACCCAATATTCAGCCATGACACATGGTCAGAGTTCTGCTCCTTGCCAAGTAAAAGTGACAATTTGAAACTTAATGTGGGAAGTGTGTTTGGGTTTGGGCCAAGGGCTTATCTTTTAGACATTTATTAAATGCCCCAAGTCAGGTTTGAGCCAAGAATACTCTTTTATTTTATGATCATTCAGTTTGATTCCTGTCTTTATATCTGACATTTGTAATTGACTTGCATGCCACTGGAAATACAGTCACCATCTGCATATAGTTTTCAAGCAATCAAAAGATCATTAATTTTGTTGCACAAAGCTGACCTACATGTAATATGATTTAATGATCCCATTATTATAATGGATGTCACTTACCATTACAGTAAATCAGATACAACTGTTTAAAGTTGTCTGAGTCAGAACTTGTGTGAAAATCTATGAATTTACAAAAATTTGTTGAGCTGGTATTTTTGCTTATTTTTCTCTTGCAATGAAAGCCTGGAACAAGTCTGTGTGGTCAGGATTTTTAATGTAGTAGCTTTGATAAAAACTCATTGGGAGATAATATTGTCAACAAACGATCACAAAAATAAACCCCATTGAAACTGATATACTGTAAATTGCTTTCATTTTGCTGTACAGTGAAACCTGTTTTGAGAGACCTTTCCTTTGGAAGACGACCAGCCTTTTGTAACTATATTTCTTGTGCAAAATCACATTCCAATAATAATTTACCTCTTTTGGAAGACCACCTGCAGAAGCTGACCAGTGATCACAAAAAATAGCCTGAAAAGACCACTTGTCCAGCCACAAATACCCCATTTAGATAAGTAAAATTCACCAATTTTGGACAAAATTAGTAAAACTGTTTTGATCAAACCAGTTTACAAAAACTAAATATGTTTATAATGTCAATAAATAAACAAACACATGATTGCAAGTTAGAATTGGGTGCACATTTAATTGTAGAAACACACATGTATGAATCTAAATTATAGATGGAAATTCAAAGTGGAGGCAAGTTGTTGGCCCAGTGGCACAAGGACCAACCATCCCTTGGGAGACCATCAGCTTTATGTGACCACTGTCAGGTCTGTCCCAGGGATGGTCTCTCAAAACAGGTTTTACTGTATTCTTATTTTTGCTTATTTCTCACAAAATCGTGAAACTAAAAACACAGTGAAATAATACTTAATATTGTTTGAATAGAAAATTACGTGCAAAACAGTTAAATTAAAACTAAAATCCCCAAACCATGAAAATGCAAACACACAAAAATAAAGCGATTTGCAGTATTTTGCTATAGTCATGGAAATGATCAAAATGTGAAATTCTCTGTATGTTATCAAAAAGGCCAGTGTGCAATTTTGGCAAGATGACAATTGGATTTTACTCAAATCTGGTTCACGTGACTGGTTCAGTCATCTTTCCTCATAAATGTGAGCACTTTTGCTTCATGGTGTGCCAATCGAATCAAAGGGAACGGCTTAACCCTCCCTGGTCAGGAAATAACTTAATCAACAGCTTTCCTTGATGGGTGCTGGACACAATATGCCCACTTCATCAAGGAAGGATATTGACCTGGGCCATGCTATCACAATAGGTCATCATGATAATTATTCTGACAGAATGTGTCTTCTGTGAACAAGAAATTTGAGTAAAAACATTAAAGTAGAGGATCAGTGTATGTGTGGGTGCTTATGGGCGGAGGGGGGGGGATAACCAATTTGTTCAGGAAGTCTCTGAGTGCAGAGCAACTTGATCTTAACATTTTCATGGTTGGTGGGTCCCCAACATAAAACAGGAAGCAGCAGCAGATATTGAAGGAAATAACACATGGAGGAAATGACAAATTGTGCTCCATTAAACAGTGTCATTACGTAATTGTTACACGGTTATCAGGGCAGTGGACATATGTCCCACCATAACCTTTGTAATTGAATGTGTGTTGACTGCATGTTGCATATTTTATGAACTGCTGCCTCCATTTGATGGAAAATGACATGTACATGTACAATTGACCAGGCCCAGAATTTAGATTGACAGGAGTACATGTGTATCAGACTATAGCTATATAGGGCACAGATTCCATCTGGGCTTAAATCTGTGTATCCTGCCACATGAGCGCCCACAAAATTATAATATTATACTGTAAATTACATTAATTTCACTGTATTCTTATTTTCGCTTATTTCGCCGATGGCACAAAACCATGAAAATAAAAACATGGTGAGATAGTATTTTAACATTGTTTGAATAGGAATTATGTCCAAAACAATGGAACTAAAACTACAGTGAAATGTCAAAAATAGAAAAGAATGGGAAAATTTATACACGCGAAATAAGCAATTGACGGTAAGCCTTCGATTTAGAACCTTACTTTGCAAATGATGATAAAATGCTGTGAAAAAGATCATTAAATGTATAATTTTTTGGTCTTGATTTCTGATCATTCAGATTCCAAGGAGATAGGGGGCTCTTATTGGAGCACAGGCTCTTACAGGGAGGAATATGGTATTGGTAGTAATTATGGCAAACATATTTGTCGAAAAAAAGTCTTTATCCCTAGATCAGGTGACTAAAATTATGATGCAGGTCATTTCTTGTTATGAGTTGCAACAGGATTTATTTTCATGATTTTTGCATGTAAGGCAATTCAGTCAAATTTTTAAGTGAGTAAATTTGAAATTAATTTCGTTCAAACCTGGAATAAAACTATGTGTTGCTTTGTTTTTATTTTTTATTATTTTGTTGTGTTGTCAGTAAAACGGAAATATGCACACAATTTCCAAGGTGCAAGGGTGTCAATTGTACAGTGTTGAATGCTGG
The DNA here is from genome assembly GCA_964020975.1 of Hermodice carunculata. NCBI lineage: Eukaryota > Metazoa > Annelida > Polychaeta > Eunicida > Amphinomidae > Hermodice > Hermodice carunculata. The sequence continues at coordinate 50,115,730 of OZ026614.1, read as the reverse complement.
TCTGTCGTGTGTATTTCCCCAGAAGCACCAAGTGTTATTCTTTCTTGGCAGTGCAAGCAGACAAGAGCAGCCGGGGTGGCTCCACAGATGGTGCCCCAAGGACAATGGACTTCCCCCAACTCTCTTCTGCCCAGATTGACAATTTGCTTCAGGTAAGACCACCTCTGTGTTTCTAGGGTGACCTCTGCAAGCCAGAGGTCAAGGTCATGGAAGAAATTGAATTGCTGGAAAAGTGTCTTGACCTGAGGCTGTGTGTGGAAAGAGCCAGCAATTAGGCAAGATGTCAGGTCATCAAGTGGCAGTGTCTTATCAATTAACAGCCGTGGCTTTATGTGAAACAAAACATGGCATTGAAAGCTGCCTTCACATGCATTACACTGTAAATGATTATTCAGCAGAGGCAAAACACTGAGGTAGACAGTGTATGCATGCTTACTGAACCGATATTTTGTATGGATAATGTTCCATGTACATCCATGGTATTAACTATCTGAAATTGACTGCATTTTCAAAAATATACCATCTATAACAATCTGCACATCTTTTAACCTCAAAACACTGCAGTAAACCCATAGGTGTGATACTGCACTGGCTAATGATCAGTATATAGCTATGGGATCATGGTTGCAGGCAAGTTCGATTGCAAAGACATGATGAGATGTCAAAGCAAGTGTCCAAATGTTGATACCATCTGTTGTTGTCCCATGCCAGTCAGCTATTGACATTCATATTCCAGGCAAATTGACAAGCCAGCCAGTCCATTTATGCATTCAGTGGATGTTTTGTAATGCTTCCATCCTGCTGATAAAATTTCTGCTGTGATCTGCAGGAAAAGTGGATGCACTTTATGAGAAAACTATGGAGAATTTATATTGGGGACAGTAATTACACCCATGCCAGCAACTTTAACTCTTCTCTTACTAGTGGGCCTGCTGAAAAATGTTGACTGCATTCAGTTTTTCCTGAATATTCCCTTGGGTGAACTTAATGAGAATTGCATAGTTAAACTGTGCATGAGAAGAGCTTTCATTCAAGTTGCCACATGCCTGGTCTAAAGTCAGTAGTTTTTGTGTTGCCTGGCAAGTCATGCTGTAGCTGCTGGGAAAGTGGCTGGGGCATGACTGACTGGAAGCAATGCAAAAAAAAAAAACACTTTACCCAGGCTCTTTTCAACTTTGATAATATGAAATCCGTTATTTCCCCGCTCAAGGTTTTATTTATGTATATTGTATGTGTTTATGCCAATTATGTGTATATAGCTAATTGCCTGCTGAATATGCCTCATCCGTGTTCTGTCAACTTAGAGCTAGAGGAACCTGTCGGACCACCTGTTGAGTTGCCTGCAAGCAGACCAAGTTCTGTGTTACCAGCCTTGGTCTCCCCTTCTTCCAATCAGGAAGTTCATTAATGTCACCTAGGCGAGTAGGAGCCTATGGTCCCTAGTGTACTGAAGCCTGTTACCATAGTAACCATACTCAGCCAATTTGAAACTGAGTCACTTTTCTAATGCTTAAACAGTGACCTTGTCAAAGAGGGGCAGACCCCAGCAGTGTAGACAAAATACACAGCTTGGGTCTGCATTGGAGGCAACCTGTTCAGTAGATTGAAACAAAACACAAGAAGAGATAAGTCAGGCTTCACAGAGTCCATGTAAGCAGAAGCTTTGGACCTTCAGCTTTATTCAGGGTCTCAGTCACTGAGCAGTGTAACTGAATAATCTGTTGTCCCAGAGGTTTACAGTTTCCAAACATTAATTGGCTGGAAAGTTTCCCAAAGTTAGTGTTCACATTTTCTGTTTACTTTACTGCTGGCCAAATTGATGTGTAGACTTGCCACATTTTATAGCCACCAGGATTGCAGATGGATTAATTTGTAATATTTAGAGACTTTTGGTTAGAGTTGAGCAGAGACAGGCATAGGAACACACTACTGGTACTTGTGTTCAGGCAATGGAAAGTCAACAGCTATGCTAACAAGACCGGCCCTGTTACACAATTGTAAGGGCAGGGCATCCTGCTCTGGCCCCTGTCCTTTGCCATGCAGACTGGTAGATCCGTAATACGTACACAGTGGTACCCACTGCATGTGGCCATGCTATCAACAGCCATATTTCTGCAGACACAGTCATAAATTTCTTTATAAATTTAACTACAGGGGCAGGGCACTTAAATTGCTGTTTTTTGGCCACTTTACTTGAGGGGGTTGGAGGGTAACGGATGGCCAAATACAGCGGGCACCACTGTAGTATAGCCTATTACACAGCCTACCTGAGGTATCCCTTTTACCCTTTATGATCCCCTGTACTTCTGAACCGAATATATTACCTGGAAAAAAGGGCATTGTTCTAACCCACCGCACTGGGCCAAGCTGCCTGAATCTACTGTTTTTGGTGACCTTTATGACAGGGTCAAATATGCTCCTTATGGGTGTTGTGCAAACTGTCTGGGTGCCTGTAGGGGGGCCTCAGTGAGAAGATGGATGGGAGTCTGTTTTGGGCCAGAATTAACCCTTGTGTTCCCACGCTGCGTGGGGTAGACACACTTATGCATGCATTGTTATCTAGGAAAGACAACTTCCAGGATTTCTCTTGAGCTTTTTTTTATCATTATTTTGTTTTATTTTAATGGTGCATGTAATTTCTTGCAGTGCTATTACAAGACAGTTTTGGCTTAGTATAACCAATTGGAAGTTCCTGAAAAATTTAAGAAATTGTGTAATTGTCCAAAGATATCAAGTATGCTGGTACCTAAACAGCTTGTTCACCCTGCTGTGTTGTGCAAACAAACACACGTCTCCATATTCATTGTCCTGTACCAGTTGAAGGAATGCCAGTGCATAGCATCACACTGCTCTGCCTTTTGAATATTAAAGCTCTTGATGGTGTTATCCGTCAATATTTTGGGGCAGGGCCAGGGTACAGATCTGATCACAACATTTTCTGTCTGAAAACTTTCTCAAATGCCATGGAAATACGTTCTAAGAATTCAGTGATGAGTTTTATTCATTGGCTACCATGGAAAGCCGATGCAAACCTATGGAATGACAATTTTATTTATGTGAGCATTCATTTTGTGAGAACAAAAATAGGATTTTGCTGACATAAGTAATTGTTATCTCTTGGCTCGTAAAGGGACTGTGTGCCATTAACATAATAGACAGCAAGAAGGCCAGAATTAATTATGTGATCCACAATAACACATTAATCTCAGTTGATTGAATTGAATTGTCTGTCGCAGGCGTCGGAGATGACCATTTTACTTTTACTTAATTGACGGTAACTTTGTTCAGGAGCATAAAAGTGTAACTTGAATGTGCATGTGTACAGTTGAAAAGAAGAGAGAAAATAAGAGAAACAAAGGTTTCACAGTGCTAATTTTAGAGAACAAAATCTTGAAGTGCAGTGATGTTTTAAGACAAAAATTAACTTGTTTAAAACAAAAACAAACCTCCTATTGAAAAAAGAAAATCTTGGAGGTTTTACCTTTAGAGATTCACTGTCTCATCAGTTCAACATTTCAGGTGGCATGCCTTGGCTCATCTGATATGGACACCGCTTTCATTCTTACAAATATTTTTATTTAAAGGGGTGAAATTGAAAAATGTAGGTTATGCCAGAACTGCTATGTAGATATCAGACAGTTCATGCAAGCTTGCACCATAGAATAACTGGGGAAAAAACACTGCATGCATGAAACATGAGTACATGGGCTACGAGAAATAATACAGTCTAGCTTTCAAAATGAATGGATGTTGATTGTTTGTGGAATAACCACTGGCATACAATAGCGAAATATGACACAGAAAACCAGCTGCAAGAATGAGGAATAATATACTTTTTTACTTTTTTTTTCTGGTCAGGAATAGCACTGTACATTCTTGTCAGCTCATAATGGATGTACATGTAGGCCCGGCTACTTCTTTTGACTGATCAAAAAAAAAAAAATCTGGATGAGTATGGAAAAGAAGTCTGTTTTAAAAACTGTATAAATGAAATGTAGTAGATTTTTGTCACATTAGGACAGGCCCTGTGAACAAAAGCGGTCACCTGTAAAGGTGTCACTTTCACTTTCATTTTGACCATCATATCACCTGAGACAGCTGCACCTGTCCCATCTTGTATATTTTCACAGGCTGACCCTTCACTCATAATATTGTCTCAGGGTTGAGTTACCCTTAGAGTGTGGTGTTTGCACATGGGACTTCGGACTTGCTGTCATGATGTTGACTTGTTTGTGCCAGGTGGACCCACCCAGCAGCCTGTTCAACACTCACCATCCCACTGTGCCCCTGCCTGTAACACTCCTCTTTAGCACTATATTATAGCTCTATGGTAGCACAGAAAGCACTATCCTGTGACCGAATAGTTTTGCTTAATGGATGAAAATAGACTGGTGTACATAAAACCCACAGTCTTAACAACATCTATGTTGTGGCTCTCCCAACATGGGCCTAAAAAGCCACAAACTGCGTACACCTGGCCGTGAGGCTGGGTCTCAAATGCAAGGTACGGCTTCACATGGGCACTGCCTCATATGTAAGGGCCTATATTGTATGTGAGGGGTATGTACTCACCTGTCGCATGTTATTTGTGTAAGTACTAAGACTGCAGTGCATTTTTGTGTACCAGCCAGATAAGTGCCCTGATGCATACAAAAGTCACACAAAGGTCAACATAACCTGGGTGTGTTTATATCACAAGGATTGTTACATGTGCTCATATTTACCAGAGGTAAAGCTTTAACCATCACCATACTTTCTTCTTCTGTATTCAAGTTGCCTTTTTGTCTACTTTCTCTTGCTTTGTGTATGTTTGTTTTTAGTTAAAAATTTGAAAATCAATATTGATAAACATGAACCAGTATAATTACTGAAAATTGCTTTATTTTTGCATGTATAAATTTTCCCACGGTTTTTGTATTTTTGACATTTCACTGAAGTTTTAATTTCATTGTTTTGGACATAATCCTATTCAAACAATGCTAAAATACTATTTCACTGTGTTTTTATTTTCACAATTTTTTGCCAAAGAAGCAAAATAAGGGCACAACGAAATTAAAGCAATTTACAGTATAATCATGTGGTAATAGTTGAGATGGGACTGGAACTCTAGTAAATTCTGGGAGGCAGTTTGAAACTAAGTTAAAAAGATGGAACACAATGTTATTCCTTAAAGGCACCTGTGGCACCTTGACACTTCAAATAAAATGAACTTCAATTTTGGAACTGTAAGTGGAACATAAATGCGATCCCATTAAAATTTTAGTAACAGTGGAATATTCAGCATCAACTGCATTTTGTTTAAGCATAATGAGAAAGTACAGATGGAAGGGGGGATACTTAAGGGAGGATAAATAATGTTACAGATAATATATGACAGATGTCAACATTATGACCGCATGACATCATTCAGACCTAGGATATTGTAATGCTGTTTTTGCTGCGTCTGAGTATTGGAAGATTTACAGGATGCTGGGGAGAAGCATGGTCTCCATCTCAAGATGACAATTAAGTATCACATTTGAGATGAATGATGGAGACCAGTGACAGACAATGAATGTACAGGCAGCAGACCTGCCTTGTGTACACCTAGTTAAGATGATATACGTCACACTCGGAGCTCCTACACGACAGACTCAGGTGCACTACCAGTCGACCACTTCATATGTGAAGAGATGACCCAACATTGATTTTGACTGATAACACCACTTAACAGAAATTAAGAGAAAGTCTCCACAAAAAGAAGGGGTCTTGCAGACTCAGACAATTTATGACTGGAGGGTGTCCATTGGCAGGGCTTATGGTATAAGTGACTGTAAACAGCCCCTGAGCCTAATTAACACCCATACTCATGTTGCAATTAGAAATAGTCACTTCCTGGCATTTCATGATGGGATATTTTGGTAAATTATGAATGATAGCTGCTATGGCACAAGGTCATGACTTGTTTGGGGGGGGGGAGGGGGGGGGGTGTTGCTTGCTTAGCCAGTATGCTGGCCAGCTGGGAAAGTTGTAGGGAGCTGTCATATTTCTTATCTAACTTGTCAACAGTAAGTTCTTCCCTGGCACACACCACAAGTTAGATTACATGCACCTTGACACTTAATTGTCTATTTGTTGACCAAGTAAATGCCAGATTAAAATTTCGTGTCTAGTTTGTACAGTATTTTCTGGGAGGTATGCTCTCACCCGGCCAGTACTAGTTAGGACCTACAGTCAGCCCCATGGTACAAGCTTCATTCGGACAGATGTCTTATGTAACAATATGGACTGGTAAATACTGTGAAATGGGTATCAATTACGTGTACATATTTTGGTTTAAACATATTTTTATTTCAAAAGAAAGCAATTGGAAAAAATTACATATTTTGAGTGAGTTATTACAATAAAAATGGAAGAGGAAAATTCAGATAGCTTGCTCATTTGTTTGTTGCTTTTTTTGTGTGGGTGTTTTTTGTTTGTTTGTTTGTTTGTTTGTTTGTTTGTTTGTTTGTTTGTTTTTTTTGGGGGGGTCAGTCAGACAGATAGGTGTAGGAGTTTCAACCTAGCAGTTTGGTGCATGTAATTTACATGCACCAAACTGCTAACTTTTGAGTGGCATTTATATATCTATTTGATTGTTTACAAAAACACACGCAAGAAGGGAAACAACTACAAAACAAAAACAAGTAGGCCTATGGTGCAACGAAAGATATACTGTGCAGCATTTAAAATATTCTTTCGTATATAAAATAGTAGTCATACCATGAATAGTGCTGTGCAACAAATATTCAGCAGTCTGTCACCATTCTATCATTGCAAAGTCCTGCATTATCACTCATAAGATTGAATACATTGCATTCCAGTATGATGTTCAATGTCGCAAAAAATGATGTGTAGACATGTATTGTGTACCTCCGATGCCACTTCTACTGTAATCTGCAATTCCTCTGGGTAACATTGCACCAAGTGCAACATTGCTGCTGTCTGAGACAAATTTCTTGTTCAGCACACTTGATGTGTGTGCTGATCATGGCCACCAAAATGCATCTTGAGTCACCATTGGGATGGTAATGACCAGTAGCTGGGACGCCCAAATGATACTTGGTAAATGGCTGAAAATGTGGTTACGATTTGTGTGCTTGTATGAGGGGTGTCATAGCTTCCCCGGTTTACACAAGTAAAGTGCTAAGCTTCATCTTCTGGCTTCTGTAACTGCTCCAGAAAGCTTAAAGTTTGCTTTTGAACCTATATCTGAATGTGATGTGACAGCTGATGGCTGAAGGGACGATAAATGCAAAAAGTGACCTATGTGTTGAAACATGGGAGTAACAGTATGAAAATATTTGAAAACTTTTTCAGAAACAATGTGTCTTATGTAGAAAGCCCTAATACAGTGGAACCTCATTAATACGGACCTCATTAATCTGTATGTCTCATCAATCTGAACACTTCTCCTAGAACAGAATTGTTCATTTCAAGTAATAGTGATTCAGCAATCCAGATGCTTCATTAATCTGAACAGTTCACTGGGGTACAAAGGTGTTCGGATTAATGAGGTTCCACTGTATACCCTATGCTCAAATCTCAAGTTGTGCTTTTGTCAGTGTCATTTTGTGACTTGAGGATTAGAGTGTGCTACCTTGTCTTTTAGAACACTACAATAAAACCTGTCTTGAAAGACCACCCTTAGGGAGAACCAAAAGGTGGTTTCTGAAGACAGGTGGTCTTTCATTGGAGTGGTCTTACAAGACAGGGGCCACTGTAGATCACCAAGTGTGGCTCTCTCTCTCTCTCTCTCTCTCCTCTCTCTCTCTCTCTCTCTCTCTCTCTCTCTCTCTCTCCTCTCTCTCTCCTTCTCTCTCTTCTCTCTCTCTCTCTCTCTCTCTCTCCTCTCTCTCTCTCTCTCTCTCTCTCTCTCTCTCTCTCTCTCTCTCTCTCTCTCTGAGAATGTGCCACATCTCTTAAAAAATTTATGATTTTTTTTTTTTTTTTTCGCTCAGGCTGTTGTTCTGTTCAGTTTACAGTGTCTTATTTATACAGACCAAATAATGGTTTCCTGTACTGCAATACTGATCTAGGGTTATGTGAAGCACTTTTTGACAATGAAACACTGCCTGGATCAGGTTCGTTTGTTTATTTCAAACTAAAATGCAAATGTGCAAATTCATGTTTGATTCATACAAGACAACAGATGCAAGACTTGAGTTTTCCTGGCAACAAGCGTAACAGTGAGACTGCATAGACTCATTCCTGACTAACAAAATAATGAGTGTCCCAGGCACTGCTATAATGATTAGAAATCCGTTGACTCAACTATGAAATTTGCAGAAATAGTGAAAAAATCTGCAATTGCAGAACATGAAAACTGCAGTTTTTGTGTTTATTTTTGCATATCATTGTTACATTTATATGAGGAATTTGAAGGGGGGGAAAAAAATTATAATGAAAGTGTTCCAGGGGCATAGTTGAAGAACTATTCCTGATAAGCTCTACTTATATTACATACATGCAGACAAAAGTAGACACTGGCATTAAAAAGTGATATTTTATCATGCCTCATGACATCATCAAAAATTTAGAAATAAGGGAATGAAACATAAAAAGTTTAAAAAAACGACTGAGTCACCATACAGTCATCATGTTCTGGACCATTGCATGGTTTATTGTAGGCAGATGAAAAAAAAATAAAATAGCCCGACTTGATCAGGGCATGGGTCATCCTGAAAAAGACGATTCATAGTCAGGGACAAGAGATGTTTATAACATGTGGGTAGTATTTTCTTCAGTTATGTCATACTCCATTGCTTCATTTAGTTACAGTATTCAGGGACAATCACTGGCGGAGCCTTTTAATCATGAGCCTACAGGACCTAGGGATTTGTAAAATTGTGTATTTATAGCCCTGTAGGGTATAGGTCAATTTGAAAAGCGATTAATTTGATCAGTACGTCAAGTAGACAACATGAGGACTGGTGGTTGGTAAAGGCTTGGCTCAAGGCAAGTAATTTGTAGCCATCCTTGACAACAAAAGAAGAGTTCTGTTTTCTTTTACTTGTGTGGAAAAAGAACAAGGCAGTGAAAGAGGCAGAATCAGACTGGAATTGTTAGACAAGTGGCGGGTTGCTGCGTGCACAGAGCTTTGGTTGTCATTATCAGCTTGGCCCTGGTTTGGTGTAACGCTGTGAAAGGCCAGTGCAGTGGAGGCCCCCTGGCTGTTTGCAGTTGGCCTTATATCACTTCCTAACCACAACATCCCAACACAAGAGCTGTGCAGCCAAAGCTGTTGCCTGGCCACAGGAGCCTTACCAGGATATGATCTCTTTTGGATATACCCTCGGTGGACATGGTTAAATTGATGGCCTGGGCCTCCGGATTGCGTAGAATTCTGTCCTGGTGGCCGGGCTCTGCTAAAAAGGTATGCAGCGTCTTTTGTTTTCCACAAGTTTGAAAGTCTGGCCACCAATTGACATTGTAGGGAGGTAGACTGAGTTGCTGATGGCAAGTTTAGACAGATGGGAGCTGTATTGCTATTCTGTACAGCCTTGTGGGTACCAGATGGTACAACTGTCCAGGTGTTTGTGTTCAGCAATCGTGAAACTCACATAGAAGATGCAGCAAGTAATTAACGGAAAAGTTTTGAGAAAGTCTGAAAGTTGCTAACCTTGTAAAACCAGGTGAGGTATGCATACCCGCAACATTGCATTGTGGCACATCACCTGCACACCAAAGATGTGCTGCCACTTACGGACAGCACTAAACTCAACTTCGGAACTTCTCAGTTTTCAATTGGACCTGTATAGATAGAGTATCCTTTAGAACAAAAATGTATATTATCCCTACATAATTGTGTGTAAATTTTTGCTGTAGTAGAATTGTCTTTCATGTGAGAAATTTGAACACTTGATGTGAAAGGAAACAGAGTTCCTCCGTGCTTTATGTTTCAAGGGAATTCCCATAACACATGCATCCACAACGGCCGACCCATTTATTCAAAAGTGTGTGTACATGACCACGAGGTACAAAGACTGTGATTTTGACAGCACATAGTGGTGAACGCATCTACATAGTTTATACCACCAGAACAAGCCATAAATCTCAGTCCAGCGTTGTCACCTAGAGGCATACCTTAGGTATGGAGAACTGAACTCATTATGCATATGACACAGGCCTAACATGTTATGTACAACAGCAACCTTACATCACCAAGTGACACTGAAAATATTAACTCTTTGCGCCCAGAGAGGGTTGACACATTTATAAACAGTGATCTCTTTTACCATTTCGTGGAAACATGAATAAACATGGACCGTTAGAGAGAAAATAACTGGCAATTTCAGCTGTTTAGAGTTTCCTAGCACATGTAGGATTGCCCCCTTGAGATGTACAGTCCGTTTATTATGGCATAGCAAGTAATGATTTGGATAAATACGGTGTATTATGTCAGAGTGAGGACAGGTGGTGATCCCAGCATGCATCCAGTTTGAAAGATGTGTGAAATGTGTGTATGAGGAGTTGGTTTTAGGACCAGAGTTATCATGTATAGGTCTCACTGGAACATGTGAAAGGTACTCCTTGCTTGAAAGATATGAAGATATGGCTTATATTTATCATTGGAAAGCGTAACTCCTGCATTGCATGGGCTAAATGCAGAAGTGGAATTTGAACTGAGAACACCTTATCATTAATGAGTAGATATCTGTAATGGAGAACTGCATTGGTCAAAAATTGTGTTTTTCATTTAAATCTTTCTAATTTGGACAAACATCAGTGTGGTCTGAATTGGCATAATGATACCAGAATCACATTTCTTGCAAAGGGACATTGATTTAAGTATTAGGAGCATGCCTGCAGCTATCATAAGTCAATCAATCAATCAATGATTGATTGATTGCTATCATATGAGAACAAAGACCACAAGAATGACCCAGGTCAACAGCTATCATAAGAGAAGAGAGCATAAGAATGACCCAGGGTCAACAACTATCTTAAGAGAACAGAGACTACAGAATGACCCAGGTCAACAGCTATCATAAGAGAACAGAGACTACAGAATGACCCAGGTCAACAGCTATCATAAGAGAACAGAGACTACAGAATGACCCAGGTCAACAGCTATCATAAGAGAAGAAACCATAAGAATGATCCAGGGTCAACTGCTATCACAAGAGAACAGAGACTATAGAATGACCCAGGTCAACAGCTATCATAAGAGAATAAAGACCATGAGAATGACCCAGGCCAACAGCTTTGTAGGCACAGTGCATCCAGAGCTCACTAAGGATGGCTGTTGACTCAGTCAATACTTGGCACTGAAATAATTAAGTTAATGGAACAATGTCAGAACACCATTCATCTCAAAATCAGTGTGTACAGTGTTCGCTTCTGTTTACTTTTTCCAAAAGATATATATACCCACAACTTAAACATAAGATGCTGTACATTGCAGTTGTATGTGATCCAAAACAGACAAGAACCAGCAACTCCTGGTTATTTATGGAACCCATGACCATGTGCTGGTAAATGATAAAAAATTCTCTGGTTCACTTTTGTAGATTAGGCCTATATATTGAGCACAAATATGGGAGGCGTCAGATACTAAAGTGAGGTACAGTGGATTGTAAACCAGTTTCTCCCTGGTACAGGCTTTGATAAGAGCCACAGACAGTTAACTGAAATGTTGTCATGCCTCACTGCTGTTTATGATAAAGGGTACAAAAGACAAGTAAATTGTGCTGGGGGTCTAAACATGCTTCACTTGTTACTTTCTTCAGGCACAAAGAAATTTGAGAAAGTATTCTTTACTAGGTGAGTAGTGAAAACCCTGTTGCCTCATCCTTATCATAAGATTTCCTGCCTGCCCCCCAGCATGCTTCATCATGTAGCAGTCAGTTCAAAAAACAAAGTATGGAAATTCCAAGTGTTCATCAATGCCATGCTGATAATTAGTGAAAGGTGTAATTAAATAGCTGAAAATACCAAGCATTACAGATCAAAAACTTCAGTTGACATGATAGGACCTTGTATTAAACCTGTTGCAGATTTTCTTAATTAATTGGAAATTACAGTCTTTAGTGGTTTATTTTGATAGATAGGATAATCTTTTAAAGTGGAATGTTTAGACCAATGTTGTTAAATTCAGACAGAAAGTAATGTGAGTTACAATTAGATTAGCCAGGTCTTTTAATGTTTCTTTTTTTTTGTTGTTGTTATAGCCACAGGGTGTCTATTGTCTATTTTCCAAACATTCCATTTCAGCCATTGTGCTGGGCAGGTTCAATAGCTTTAAATCTCAACGCAGTGTCATAATTGTTGTCATTAAGCCATACAGTCCCCTTGTCCAACATGCTTAGAAGCAGCATGCACTGATAAGCTCAATTTCATGTTCAAGTTTCAAAATGGTTGAACTCTTTCTGTTGAGATGACTTATTAAAATTTCATACATTCAATAAAATGAATTGAAAGTAGACTGAGCAGGCTTGCGATCATCCTTTGACTAGAGGATACTGAAGTGGGGGTTGGGGATGGGGTTCCATTTACAATACGCATTTCCACATTTAATGATTCATTCGGACAACAAAGTCATGTTTGGTCAGCATGGTCATTCATGGTTCAATACAAATACACGTATTTGCATAAGTATATATGTTTGTAGAAAATTAAAATTCTAAATCACAATTATGTAAAATAACCCTTTACCCCCTTAGGATCATTCAAGTGATAATTGGGATGTGGCCAACTGTGTCAAAGCTGCTGAGTCAGGGAGGCATGTATTGTGGTATCTGAACATAACAAGCAGACGGCTAACAAAGTCTGAGCAGGAGAGGCCCTCATAAGTGTGATGAATGTGCTAGCCCTTTTTTCTCTCTCTCTCTCTTTTATTGATTTGAGACTGAGAGATGCTAAACCTCTGTTGTTCATAGGGTGTGAAGCAGCCGTCATTAAATTCTTAAGTATTCTCTGTCTGCCCTTTTTCATTGGGAGATGGATGCTTCAGAAATCCATTGAGAGTGGCAACAGGACAGGAGGTCTTAGCATTGTCACTTCTCTAGCCTTCTTTCAGTGACAATGAAAACTGGCAGATGAAACAAAACTGTATGTGTTTTGATTGGGAGAGGGTGAGTCATTGTTACAAGCATGCACTGATCTGTTTCCAAACATGTATGAACACAAAGGTTTACAAATGAGCCAAAGGTAGATTCCATTTCGCTGGGGATTACGAGTAATCACAGACAAACTGAGATGGAATGTGACATATAGGTTTATAATATGTGGTCACGTGTCGTACATTGCCGCAGAGAATCAGAATTGTGTGCACTTTTGATTATTTAAGGAATATTTTTAACTCTTTTTTTCTGGGGGTGGGGGGGTGGGGTGGTTGAGCAATATCAGTAATGTAAATGAAGACCAACACTACATCATGTATGTGACCTATTGATTTTTCAGGTAGGATTAAATAGATGACTGGAAATGCTAGTGAAAGTCTTGTCTGGAGATATCCAAGGCAGTCTTTGCCAAAATGGATCAGCTTTGATTGGCACTGATGTAAAATCATATCATGTATTTGTGACTTGTTGGAGATTTATATTACAGCACTTGAGCTGACAGAAATATTATTGGTATTAGAATGGCTGTGCGGTGATAGTGTATATAAGCAAGGTTAAACCTGTCCACAAGCAAGATTAAACAGCTATCCTGCATAAACTGAGCAGGAGATGATAAACGTGTTATCATTGGTCAGTGGCATCTGCTGTCAGTTAATCTGCCTTGCAGCCTCCATATTTTAACCCTTTCCCCCCTGAATTAAGATCAGGATGTAAGACTGATTCAACAACTTTTCCTCAACAATTGAGTTTGGTGATAAGCACTCAACACACATGAAGGGAAGTTTTGACCTGGGGCATGCTGTCTCGTCTGTAATTCTTGTTCAAATTGTTTCTATTGCCAGTGAAAAACACTGAAGCAGACAACATTTGACTAGTAGTCAGGTTTGGCCAGTTTTAAGGGAACAGGAGTTAATATGGTGGAGCTCAGAGATTCCCAGCATGTTTTTGTATTTGTAGTACTAGATGCTTAGTGACGTAGGTTGGCTTTCTCCAGGTACAGGTGTGTGAGAAGTCTGTAATAAGCGCCAAGGTTGTACGTCATTTGCCAGGCATCTCTCCCCCCCCCCCCTTTCAGTACAAGTACAGATGCCTTTCAGGCCAGTTCCTTCATTAGTGCCACACAGTGCTCACCAAAAGCATCCACTGTGGGACTTCTGATCCAGGCAAGTCAATGGCCCTCCCATTAACATGTACTGGCTTCATTGATTGTTGCCATGGCTTTTCCATTCTTGGTTGCCATGACGATCTGTAGACATCACAATTTTTTTTTTTAAATATGGAAAAGTAGGGCGGGAAAATACAAGCATTCTTGTGAAACCATTGTATGTTAAGCATCAGCTCAATACTTGTACTTGTTCTTCATGATTACTAAATTGATCAACTTAATTATCAGAGAGTAAACACAGCCTTCAGAATTGGTTGGAGAATTTATAAACTGTAAAGAGGGGCAGGCCAGCTAAATGAAGGGTGCTTAAAGGAGTGTTTGTATAAGCCAGACTCGAGATAACAAAGTGTAGAGCTGGCTACTGATGATGTGAGAAGCGATGCAGATGCATTGCTTGATTAAATAAAACGGGAGCAAACCTATTGTTGAGCCAGACAAAAAAAGGTACAAAAAAGGTGAAAGAACAATGAGACGTGTCTGCAATCTGATTTTGCTGTCAGTGTTGATATTCTGTGCTGATTTATCGCAAGTTAGCAGGAACTTGTTTTCATAATGGATTCAACCTTCCCCAGCCAAGCACGGAGGTGTGTGTGTTTATGTGCAATCGTGGCACTAGCATGCTAGGATTGCGTGGAAACGCCAACAAGGGAGGAAGTCAGGTGCAGGGGTGGAATGACCGAAGGAAGAGACCAGTTCACCGTATGTACCTGAACCCACATCATACTTAGCCTACAACATAAAACAGCCGTGGTGCTGTTTTTAGGTGTAAAAAGAGGCACTTTTAACCCAAGATTGTGTTTTATTTATGAGGACTGCCTGGCATCGTAGGTGGATTAGTTTTGCATTGACAACTCTGTGTGATTGGAGACAGGCATATTCTACATTAATGGACAAAAACCTAAAAAAACTGTTCTTAAAAGCAGGATTGAGGGCAGTGCTAGTTTCATATTACTGTCATATTGCTGTGTGTACTTCAATTTTAATCCTGATGAAAAAAAAATAACATGAGCCAAGTTAATGTTTTGCAGTGATTATGAATTAATTTTGCCATCAGCTGTTGAATTTTAGTTAAACATACAATATCTGTTTTGACATGTCATTCAAGTCAGTGATTGAATGATTGGTAACAAAACACAAATGTTTAAGCTCTGTTTCGCACCATTTTTAGACGGACATGCACTACATAGAGCATGACATATTTAATTATAAAATGTTGTTTTGTCTTTGTTAACTGGAAGGTGAACACTTGCGTCGAGTTAAAGTTAAGGCTAATTTGTGCCAAAGAGGAGCCTGTTGCAAGTAGTTAGGTTTCAGGATGTCAGTAAGCTTGGAGATTGTCATTACCTGATGGTACGTGTATAACTGTTTTTGTTGGCAGCAGGACAGAGTTAGACGGTATAGAGACACCTTATTCATCATCAAGGGCATCATTTAGCTGATGTTACTTGGTGAAGGCTAAGTCTGGTATCAAGCAGCTTGTCTCAACATGTCTGCTTTGCTATATTGATGGCTGAGGCATTGGAGACATGTACTGTTTACTCTTGGTCTACCCACATCAAAAACTTACCCCAGACCAGTACAGCCCATGCTGGTATTTGTGCGTGTGTACAGAGACTCCAACGCTCCTGTTTTCAGTGGGAGATCTCCCATTTTTTTGCCCTTTTTCCAAATTCTCCCGTTTTCCCGCTAAGAATATGTTTTCTCCCGCCCAGTTAAAAAAATGAATGAGGTAAAAAAAAATCATCAAAATATACCATTTTAACTCCTTTGTTTTTCAAAATTTTCTCCCCGAGGAGGGGGGCTGCCCTCCCAGACCCATCCCCCAGCACAGTCACTGTGCTCCATCACATCTCCAGTTTCAATAGTACTCCAGGAGGGAGAAATTCCAGTTTGTATGAAGCTGTGGGTTGGAGTCTCTGTGTATATAGATGTATGTAGACAGGTGGAGAAAGTGGCAAATATACAAAGTAGATATGATGTAGGTGAGATTTAGCTCATGCTTGCAATGTTGGGGGGAAAAAAAGATTTCAAGATGTGAAGGCTGCAGTCATGTTATACAGAGATCTTGGATGTGTCCATCTCTAGGTATTGTATCTATATTCCTTCTATCAAGATATAATTACATGGGATTTTTTTGTTTTTGTTTTTTTTTTTGTTTTTTTTTTTTTTGTTTTTTTTGTTTTTTTTGTTTTTGTCCATTTTACAGCCGAAAGGGTTATTGGGTTTTAATTAAACATAAAAACATTCTGGGATATATGATGGCAAAGATGGCAGCCTCCTGGTCACAATATATGCAATGTCACTTACAACTACTGGAACTTTAGTTTTACTGATCTGATCTGATCTGCATGCTGTTTACATCATAATATTTCCTTTCTTAGCTTGTTCCATATAAGAAAAAGCTCTGAGTAGGGTATATTTTGGCTTTAAGCTATGGATTAATGGGTTTAAATTGGAAACAAAAGTGTCCGTTTTGTCTCCAAAAAGATTTAGCCACAGGCAGGTTTGTAACACCAAGGTCAGCACACAGAGTGGTGACAGTTTTTGTTTTTGCCTGGATCCATGGGTAATAAAATGTACTCTGCCAACTGTTCACGCAAGACAGCAGGCAGCAATATGAGGATAGCCAAGGAATGGCTTGAATACATATGCAGGTCATTGGCATCTCCACAAACGCTACCTGCTTGACCTTTTAACACTCTTCCAGATCACCAATCAGAAATGACAGTATTCTAAATCACAAGTTAAAAATTGTCATTCATGAGGCTAGTCAGTGCTACGGGTATCTTATATATATACATGTATATATATTTTTTGGGGGGTGGGGGGTGGGGGGGGCATATTTTTCATGGATTCATGCAGACCCATTGGGTGCTTTTGGTCCGTTATAGTGTGCCACAAGGGCACAGTTTTTCCACCTGACAGATAAGTTGAAAAGGGACCCCTGGGAAGAGGAATAAAGGCTGCTTTGATGTTGTGATTCTTCCTTTTTGAAGGTTGACGTTTCAATGGGAGTCAGCATAAGAGATCGCCTAAATGTCTGGTTATATAATGCTGGTATAGTTAGGATAATTAGGCAGCATACCTGTAGGTGTGTTGTAATGGATGACACCTGTAGGCAGAGTAATACTCAAACCTAGATTGTCAGACCCCCCTCCTGAAAATTGCCCCTTTGCACCCCTCACTCCACCCCACCCCAACCCCAATTAGCTGCTGTAGTTACCAAATCTTTGGGATGGGGGATCAACACTTATGGATATTTTATACAGGTGATCTAATTGATGAAATAGTGATGATCGAACTACCACACAGAAGCCTGTTTTACTGTACGTGTTCAATGAATATGACATTTAGAACTAGACCTGAAGCAACTGTTTGAGATACATTATCATGTGTCTTAACCCTCTCCCATTCAAACAAGTCAAAAGCATTCATATGTCAAATGTAGATGTCAACTCAAAAATGTTTTTAATCGGTACTCCAGGTAAAGAGTGCATCAAAACAAAAAATATATCATTTTCCTCTCAAAATTGTCTCCTTATTTTAACAACTTTTGGAGTCTCAAAATCAGGAGAGTTGACTGCTATTGGACTATGGTGTGCTTAAATGTTTCAATTAACCCTTCCAGTGCCAAATTTTGAACTGAGTCGACAGTTTTTCTGGGCACACATTGGGCGCAATGCGCACTAAGAAGAGCTGTCGAGCTGGGGTATTCCCTCTGGACCTATAAGCATACTGGTTCTTGAATGACAGGTCTTTTTACGAGCAATCCGAGTCTGGGATCCTAATGATAATTCAGACATGTCTGACTTAAGTAGATCGACTTTAGACATGATTGGCACTGAAAGAGTTAAATTTTCTGTGAAAAGAAACCATTTAAAATGAGAATATTGTGAGTGTAACCTACCAAGAGAGTCATAATGTCCCTATAACATTTTATCCATGGCACGGGTTTGGTAATATGTGCTCAGCTCTTGCCAAGATTGTTGTGTATCTATTCTGTCATGAAAGGGTTAATAGATAAACACACTTCTACAGTCAAGAACAAGACTGATGTGATTTTACCAGGTATATATACTACCAGGTAAGATATGATAGAAGGAATCTCGTGACCAGACTGAGGTACAGTTTAGAATTTCACGTGACAGAATAGTTCAATTTAATGTGAAATGGCATATCAGACTGCTCAATCCTATTAGGTTATCGACTATTTGGTGCTGTTCAGTCCAGATCATATGATACTCCACAGAGTGATTAAGGCTTTAAGCCAATCCAGTATTGACGAGTAAATCTGGTACCCAGTTGAAAAGAAGGTCCAGGCAGCTCATCCACTTTGAAAAAGGTCAAAAGACAAAATTGTCGTTATTTGTTGTAAGTAATGGAAACGGGGCTTGAAGGTATTGCTTCCACTTGGTCTAGATCTGGGCTACTTGATGCCATGAAAAGATGACTCGTCCTGGAATCAAGACACACGGAGCCATAAAGATGTTTAAAGTTCATATATGAATTGATTGCATAGTGTACATGGCTTCTCTACCTATACTCCCCCGCCCCCCCCCCCCCCCCAACAAAAAAAGCACGGCACACAGGGCCCTATATAATCACAAGGATGCATTCACAAATTGTCGATGGTGGACTAATCCCATCATAATTTCCAGTCAAGTGAGCACTAATTGGTTAAGCTTAGCAGCCGCCATGGTTGCTTTAAAGAGATTGTGTAGCAGGATGGAGACAGGCCAGTGAGACGCATGCACTGTGGAATAGACCTGTGAGTCCCGGCCCCGCATGCACAAACTGCACGCCCAGCAGCCCCGGCCTCTCTCATTCAATATTCACGGATATGCTGTGATTGGGTTTTGCCAGGAACTGCATTAAATAATATATGCAGGTAATGATCAACAATTACAATGGAATGCTTGGTTAGCATTTGGATCATACACCTGACAAGTACACAGGAGGTGGGCCCTGTAGCCGCGTGTTCTGGCGTATACTGTGAGGGCTGTGCACACTGTGGCATGGAGTAAAACCTGAAAACATGGTAAGTGTTACAGCTCTATGGATGAGAACATGAGTGTGTGTAGCCGCCATTCATATTACAGAGATAGCGATTTCAAGAGACAGTTTTTTTCCCCATTGTCCGTTTTATTGATTGCATTATACGCGTGAGTGAGGGCCAAAATTAGCCAGGTCCAGAGTTGCCTAGCTGAGAGCATAGGGCCATTATGACAGTATGTGTAGCAATATGTCAGCTATTAGACCCATGCTAGTGGCAAGGGAAAGGTAACATATTCCCTTGCTGGCCACTAGAGCAAAGACATACAGGGTTTCCTTGCACGTAATTCTGTCCATGTAATACTAGCATCTTGGAATTGCCATTCTGAAAGGCTCGGCTGATAATGGTGGGACTATATTGATACACGTATAAAGGCAGGTGCATCACACGCTGGCCTCCATTTACAGTCTGCAGGCATCACACAAAGGACTAATATGGTATTATCCATGATATCTATACACATCTACCTCTAAACCACCCAGGCTCCTGCATTGCTCCGTTTGCATTGCGGACTCAAAGAATGAATATTGAGAGCTTATAAGTGCAACTGGAGGAATATGTACAGCTGCTCATGTCAACCTCCATTGTATTAAGCTGTCACTCTGGTGTCACCAGTGCAGTGCTTGTCTGCTAAATTTGCATGCATGTACTTCATGTATAAGTATTGACCTACTATTGCGTGGAAAGATAGAATCACGTTGTCATGGGAAAATTAAACAAGGAGTAAAGGAACATGATTAATGAGGACTCATTTCATTTATTGTTTCCTTCCATTTCAGTGTTACAATGTCAGCTTGAAATTGAATCCAATATTCAGCTTGTGTTATGCTTTATTTTTTGCCACCAGGGGGCAGAGCAGGTGACCCACTTTTGCCGTCTGCTTCATGGGCCGCTTCAGGAGACTTGCAGCGATGAGGATCAGCCAAGGATTAAGCCTCTCAGTGATGCTCAGAAGCTTCGAAAGGTTATCATTGAACTTGTGGAAACAGAGAGACAATATGTAAAGGTAGGTATTACTAGCATGGCCCGCATTTGTAGGCTTGAAATTGACTTTGGATCAAAAAAAAAGCATTTGGATTTATTAGTGTAAGATTTCATCTTTTATTATATCCACCTATAACCTTTTTCTCTAAATGGCCAAAAGTGCCTGGATATATGCGAATCATCTGCAGGAATTGGCCTCACAGTGTTTTTTGAAGAAGAGTAATATTTTGAATGAAAATAGCTTGATATTACAGTGAAGCATTTTGATCAGCAAGCATCTCCCATATTGCATTCAGCTCCCAACAGTGTGCTGTATGTGAAAAGATTAAAACCAAAATCTTTGAGGACATTACTGTATCATAATAGTACCTCAACATTTCGTTTTTAAGAATTATGTGCATATATAGCTCAGAAAAATGCTCCTTAAATATCCAGCACTGGAATTGACAAAAGGAATAGCATTCCAAGGGAGATGCCCATATTGTTTACTTAAATCCTCAATGACTGGCTTGAACTCATTTTGTGCTGTGGTGACACTTTAGAGTGTCATGATGTATAATTATGCATCTGGAATATTATGGAAATTGTGAAGTCAGATTCCTCATGAAGAGAGCTCTCATTCAGACACATGTACCAGCATGCATGGTCCAAAGTTAGTGGTTTTTGTATTGCCTGATAAGGGCAGTTGCAGCATGACTTGCTGAGGCATCAGAGAAACTCATGATTAAGTCTACTTTACCACCAGAGTGTAGAAGGAGTTAAAAATGGGTCAGGAACCTTTTGGCAATATGCTGTGTTAAATTATGAGTGAAGAAGTAAGAATAATTATTAACTTTTTTTCATTCAGAGTAGCCAAAAAACGTGTAGACATAAAGTGTCTTTCAAGCAGTGTTTTTGCATGAATTTCTCTTTAATAGAAATCATTTTTGAGTAGAATTGTAGATGATACAAGTCACAAGATCATACCCTAAGAAAACAACTTTCCGCCAAGGAAACTTTTTGATGTGGGTCTTATTTTATGAAGAAAACAGTTAAAAGTGTCACTCATTACACCTTAATTATGCATCTCCCGTAGGGGGGATGCATATAGTGTTTAGTCCCATCCGCCACCGCCGCCGCATATCTTATTTTGTTTATAGTTCTGCCCCGTCTTGACCTATTGCCTCTTAATTTGGTACAGATAATCTATGGGTCTGGGAAATTTTTCCCAAAAAATAATATATAACATTGAGGTCAAAGGTCAAGGTCAAATCCTTGTTGCATTTTCTGCTGACTCAGCAATTTTCACATATTGGCTTATACCTTCTTAATGGTGCATCCTAGGCCCAAGGTTACTATTAATTGTTAATAGGAAAGTACTTATAGGCTTTCAGTTTGTATGTTTTTTTTTTTAAAACCCGAGTGACCTTGAAAGGTCAAACTGCATACATTTCTGTTGATTACTATGTAATTGAATAGGGATTGCTGTGGATCACGCTTTCAACTTCATGTTCAAAACAGTCAGCCAGATTCACTTCAGACTTGGTGGGGATGTACCTTGGGTTAGTCTCTAGCAAGTTTTGTGGTCATGGTCCAGTGGTCAAAGCCAAAGGGCAATTCTTAATTTTATAGGGTAATCCTTATTTTTATTGTATCTCTGGTTACTATTGACCCATTCCCTCCTAATCTGGTACAGATGATCTGTGGATCTGCAGAGTTTTTAATCATATGTTAATGGATGACCTTGTGGCCAAAGGTCAAGGTTACATGGTGATTCTTATTTTTATAGGGTATTCCTTAATTATATTCTACCTTTGCTCCCTATTGACTCCTTATCTTCTGTTTAAGTGCAGATAATCCATGGATATTGAGATTTTTTTTTTTCACATGAATGTGGATGATCTTCAGGCTGTAGGTGAAGGTCACACTGTCCTCAAAAAGTTGATTGGTTAACTGTAACTGTATAAATTCATAGATATAAGTCAGGTAATCATGCATTGGTGCTTGTCATGTAATCCCAATGGACAGGTCTTATAAAAATGCTGCAAATATTTACATTATCCTTGGTGTACATTGACATGCATTGGCAAAAGTTACACTGATCACTCATGTTGTGCACGGGGGAAAGCATAATGTTATTCGCTGGAAAAACTCACTTCTAGTTTTCCTTGCAGTTCACATTAAAGCTGGCTGTAATATAGCCAATTTTCTGTTGAATGTGTGCCACTCATTAGCATTAAGACAATGACATTTTACATACCTATTACAACACATATTTTTGTGGGCTTTATGTGTCAATATTTTATGCAGCATAAATGTAAGAAGTATTGCTCAAGATGATGTGACCTCACAATAAAGGTGACTTAATACCAGATACCATTTTGCAGACTTCTTATTTTATTGCAATGAACAGAAATCACCAGCTTGTCGTGTCAAATCAAAATGAGAAGCAAGAAGACTGCTTCAAAATGTTCTAAATTGAGTATCAAATTGTTTTTGTAGCTCCAGGATTTCAGTTTGTAAAAATGAAACAGTGAACTGCACGTGAACCGCTTGAGGTCAACTCATTGACAAGCCATATTTTTTCACCTTGTACAATTCAGTCGCTGGCTGTACTGTGACCAATGTGCAAAATCAATGAAGCCACTGGAAAAAGTGCAAATGCTAATATACTCCGTGCACATTATAGTAATTGACAATTTTTTAGGAGACTTTCCTTTTTTTTTGGTTTTGTTTTGTCAAAACAAAGACCCAATGTATCATGGTCCCAGGGATAATATAGTGAGCTAAAGCAAAGATCCCATGGGGGAGGTAATGATTTTTTGCTGGAGATAGATTGGCGGGAAGAGGAGAACGTAGCTATAACCGGGCAAAGCCCTGTGAGACCACCGGCTTGACCACTCATACATCTGCCACATTTATGGCTGGTGCCCAGTGATGAATGGTTGCATAACCCAACAGACTTTAACTCTTCCTGCCCAGAACTCCCAAAGCACCTGGGTGTAAACTGCTGCTGCCTGAAAGTTTTTGATTAGTTGTCTCATCAATAGCAACATTTTTGGTCAGAATTCCAAGTGAGACTAATTAGGATAGTGTGTGCCAGAACAAACAGCCTAAGATAGTGTGTGCTAGGTCAACAGCCTAAGATAGTGTGTGCTAGGTCAACAGCTTAAGATAGTGTGTGCT
This sequence comes from Hermodice carunculata, assembly GCA_964020975.1. Taxonomy (NCBI): domain Eukaryota; kingdom Metazoa; phylum Annelida; class Polychaeta; order Eunicida; family Amphinomidae; genus Hermodice; species Hermodice carunculata. The sequence goes on along the minus strand of OZ026614.1, from coordinate 50,092,281 downwards.
AGGTCAACAGCTTAAGATAGTGTGTGCTAGGTCAACAGCGTAAGATAGTGTGTGTGTTAAGTCAACAGCTTAAGATAGTGTTGGCTAGGTCAACAGCTTTCCTTGGAGCAGGATGCATTCATTGTGATCAAATATGCCAAGGAAAGCTGATGGCTTAGTCTTACTTGAAGCAGCAGAGGGTTAACCATACCATTGCAGACTGTGCCTTGAGCAGTCACATTTTAACTCATTGCAGACCAGTAACTGTAGGAAGTATGTGTATGAATAACTATGGGAGGAGATTTCACTCAAATGCCAACATACCCAGTGTGAAGTCGGTTTGTTGTGCTGCTTGACAAGGGCAGTTGGAGCATGACTTACCAGACAATGTAAAAATCAGAGAATCTGCCTGTCACTGACACAGTGTAAACATGAGTAAACTCTTTCTGTGCTACATTTTGGACTATTATATTCTATGTAACTGAAGGCATGATGGTACTCAAATGAACTGTCTTTTTACAAGAAAGATGAATCTGGTACTGTCCAAGTACAAATTTTCCCGTGCATTAATTTTGCCGCATTTACTTAAATTGTAAATTTCCCAGTTTTTATTTTCCTGCATTGCCGATTGGTAATGCTAAGCTGCAGACAATGTCATGCGCGTGTTGAGTGTTTTAGCTTTTTCCGTTTTTGTTTTTGTTTTTTTGTTTTTAATTTTTATTTATTTTCCCAAAGGACACAGGTCGGGAATTTTGGCAAAATTAATACCTTGGGAAAATTTGTACTTAAACAGTAGTTTGACTTTTGTGGCAGTTGGCACTGAAAGAGTTAAGCTCCCAGCAATTTGTCCTTGTTGCTCACTTAGAAGAATCAACTACGGTGCCATCTTTAAATCTCTGGTTTGCATATTTAGCAAGAAAGAGTAAACACTGATGTAGGTCAGTGTCAGTGGTTTGATTGATTATCATGCCCTGCATATCCCACATGACATATTAAAATGGCTGCTTTGTGACTGACCTCTGAAGATTATCCCAGCATCAAGGTTTCAATACAATATTGAGAATTTTCGTTTATGATATCCTATTAGATGTGAAGCTGATATCAACAGCTAACTGTACTTCAGAATGTGATGGGTTGGATGTTTTGCCTTTTCATTGGTGACCAAAACACATCCAATTTAAAGCACTGACTGTAATTGATCCAAGAAGATTATCAGCAGGTCAGCCGCACCAAGGAGGCCACCAAAGCAGTCTGCTCGATGGCCAAAGAGTTTGACGGATCATGTACCGCCATTGGGTGGATCAAACCTGTCTCCTAAGTCTGTGTTATCGTTGAGCTCATGCCATGATGCTTTTGGGCCTTTAGTGTTTCACAAATTGAGCTCAAAGACGAGGCATGTCAGATTGTGTGTCGGGGTATGTCTGGTTGATTAGTTGCAAGAGTCTGTGTGATCAGAGTGGCTGAAGCAAGGAAGCAGGTCAAACAAGCAGCCCATGCTAATTACGTTGTGGACTGACCACTGGACAGGACCGTGTCTGTCTGGGTTTAACACATTCTTTGCCAGCGATCTGTCTCATGGACTAGTACATTGTGTGTTTAGCTGTGGTTAAATGAGAATTGACAAAATCAGATTTGTCATAAAGAGAGATTTTATCCAAGTACAAACAAGCCCAGTATGTCTAAAGTTATGTTTTGTATTGCCCCGAAAGTCATGCTCTGGTTTGCCATAAAGCCTTGGTAGCAGGACCATGACTCATCAGACAGACACTGCCAAAACCACTGACTAATGCCCTAACCAGTGTCATAGTCTGCCATGTAAGTTATGTGAAGGAGACTTTTTGAAAAATTTGATTTCGGTCACCTAAACGGTTGAGTAGAATAGTATCAAAAACCTGTTTGGAAAGACCACCCTTTGCAAAGACCAAATTGTGGTCTTTAACAGGAGGTAGAAATAACATGAAAGGTACTTATAGGCAAAATAGCCTGAAAAGGTGGTTTCAAAGGCAGATGGTCTCTCATTGGAGTGGTCTCTCAAGGCAGGGACCAAGTACTGTATTTAACATAGGTTTCATCATGCACTGACACAAACTGCAATATGGTAATGTTATCCATTGCTTCCCTCGCAATGGGATACAAGCAGGTAGTGTAGAATATCATTAAATAAAATTGCTTCTAATGGATGAAAATGCTGTTTTTAAGCCAGTTGAGTCCCGGGTCACAGTTGAAGACGATAGAAATTCTATACCATAAGAAAAAAAAAATCTTTGGAATAAAAGGGCTGAATTGACTCCCTTCCAGAGCCAGAGGTTGATAACCATATTCTTGTACTGAGATCAAGGATGCCGCCCATGTCTCTATATCTGTATACACCTGAGTCCCAAGGTCATAACCAACAGGCTCGCTCCTAAGATCACAAGATTTGGTCCTGGACTCAGACTGGAGAGCATTTTACTGTCAAATATATAACACCCTCACAGAGGCTTGATCAGTCAATTAGAACTGGGCTCTACCTTTACTGTGCCCTGATTGGCCAGGTTGCTGTTGCCGGCCAGTCGCAGTGTTTCATAGATCAGTAGTTTCAACCCTTTGAAGTTTTGGCCTGAGCTGATATGATTTGATGTTGGCAAATGCTACATTAATCAGGAATTAATAGAGAGAAACAAACCCTATCTTTTCATGGCAAGACTGCTAATCAGACCTGTTTGGCACTGGTCCTAGACAGAGGCAGCCTATATAAATAGACACCTAATCAATACATGGCTTCCTCTGAAGCTTGCATGACCAACTGGCAGTGAGTGACGGCCTGGACACAGGTCTCTCAGTTATCAGGTATCTGTTTTCAATTGACTGTCTCCTGGTCATGTCTTGCAGCTGACACAGTTATTTTAATTTGTAGGTTACACTAAGAGCCTAGTGACCTAGTCTTGTGCGAGAGTTTGAGTGTCTACAGGAATATGCATGCAGGGCTGCAGCCTTGAGTTCTCGCAGACAGAACATGCCTGGCATAATGGGCCTTTCACTGCACGCACACCGAGGTCCCATAGCATAAATCATTAAATCCACTGACCAATTGCTACAATGCTTCCTCTTGTATTTTTCAGGATATGAAATATTAAGTGTAGCATTACCAGGTGTCATATTTGTGTAGGACTTTATTACCCTATGAGGCATATCTACTTAGTGTAATGTTTTTTTTCAGACTGAATACATTTAATGGACTACTAGCCTAATTGGATTTTACAGTGGCAGTTTAAATAATGATGTTGGACTAGCTCATGTCAATTTTTGGAGGACTTTAATCCTTTTAATGGAATGTAACATTCAAGTATGTGCTTGATAACATCGTCATTTATAGGCTTTCAATGTTATTCTCACAGAATGAAGCAGGTAGCACCTGTTTACCAAGGAATACTGACGGGCCTATATGACACAGCGCTACACACATAGTTCAGTGTCATCATCATGTTTTTCCCTGTTACGCTACCTGGTGAACTATTCGTAACTTCGTTCATCCTATAGAGCACCATCTCGTGTCATATTTTTGCAGGACTTAAATCGACTCATAGAGCGCTATCTGGTGCCATTAAAAGAGGAGACATTCCTGTCTGGAGAGGATATCGAGCAGTTGTTTGGCAACATTCAGGAGATTGTGCAGTTTCAGCGACTGTTCCTGCAGAGCCTGGAGGAAGCCATCGAGTTGGAACCCTCTTTCATCACACTTAATCAACCGAAACAGTTCCGGGTAAGTTGTTCACAAGGCAGAGTGGAAAGTCCTTTAATTGATATATGTTCATTGCATCTGAAGAAGGTGCTAATACAACACTCTCAAGCAGTACAAGATACAAACGTGACACCATTTTTGACATTGTGTTGGAAACATTATGTGCATATTAAATGTGGAAAATTGATTGAACATGTTTGTGATTTACTATAAATGCTCTTTATTGGTGAAAAAATTGCTCAATTTTATGAACTGGTAATAATGTTTCCACTGATTATGTCTCAACAAAAAACAATATAGTCTTTCTATAGGCCTAGTTAGCATCACCTCATGTGTTACACCATTTCCATATAGATCTGTATATATAGTATGTTATGTATTTACCTGATGTCCATAGGTACAAACAGGTAGTGTTATGTACTTGTCCCATTTCCCTAGGTTTCTATACATAATGTAGCATTTTGTATTTACCCCATTTCTTTAGATGCGTACATGTAGCATAATGTATTTAGCCCATTTCCATAGGTACATATATGTAGTATTATGTATACTAACCCCATTTCCCAGGATGCACATGTGAAGTATTGTTTTAATTTTACTGTGGACAGAACAATAAAAACTGATGATGCAAATTAGTTGCAGCACTCTACTGAATGTTACAGGCTTTATACAGGAAGTATTTTTCTTCAAGCTTTCCCATCCCTCAGCACCTCCTGTGTTATACAGCCATACAAATCCCCAACCTATGGCATACACGCTAGTGTTTGCACACTGCCTGAACCCAGTGCTTCAGCAATGTATGTTCCTAAATACTCTCTTTTTGTTGTTTGTTCCCAGCCGTGGTGAAAACAAATTTTGAAAGGGGGCAGAATCTACTTGTCAATCCCAACATGTAATGGTCAGTGTTTGTCAGTCATTGGATATAATGCCCATCATTCATTGAATGTAGTGCCCATCAGCTGTTGAATGTAGTGCCCATCAGCCGTTGAATGTAGTGCCCATCGTCCGTTGAATGAAGTACCCATCTTCCATGGGATGTAATGTCCAACATCACTTGATTCATGATTCTAAACATTAGTGAATGTGACGGCAAAGTGATACTGTGTGTGAATTAAAGATGGAAGTTATTAAAGTGTTTGCAGTCTTTTTGTCACCGCAAATTGTTGGAAGTCTTACATGCTTTTGAAAACCAGTGGGGTTTTTGTGTATTCTGTGTCAGTATTTGTTTGATGTCAAGATTTCTTGACCCCAAGTTTCAAAAAGGTCTGCCCCACCACTGGAAAATTATGTTGAGCTGATCTGTATACTGATTTTTTTAAAATTCTGATTTTGATAAAGGACAAACTGCATGTCCCAGTCTCAGCCCTGAGCTTGAGCCTTCTCGAAATCAATAAAATGTAGTGGTTGGCAATATGTGTATACATATTTGCATGTTTCCCTGTGGCATGCCATACTACCATGACAGGATCAAGTGGCTTTGACAGAGGCATGATAGGCCAATATGAGAATAATGATTGCTGGCTATATGAGCATGCAATGTGATCAAGACAGAGGGAACTGGTCTCAGTTTGACAACTGTTTGAATGCTGGCTATATGAGCATGCAACGTTATCAGATCAGAGGGTACTGGTCTCCATTTGACAACTGTGCAACATATTTAATATTCAATATGTTATAATGTCATTTTTTTTCCTGTATACAAGAGTAAAGAGACACCCTCACATGTGAAAAGCAATATACATGTAGGTGGTGATTGACAGATATTGTTGATTGCATTATTGTATGCTGTGTCCCATCAGGAATAGAATTGATGGTTCTTGTTATGTGGTATGGGAATTACTCATGCTTCTTTGATTTTTATGTCCCCACAAAGGAGGCTTGTTTGGTAAAAATGAAGCGGGTAAATAAAACTTTGAACTAATTCTTTTTCTTTCAGTATGAAATGGTATCACCCACTGTGTTACCTTTGCTTTCTATTCACAATTGTTTGTCTGTCTGTTGTAAGGCCATCCAAATATTGATGTATTGGATGCTCTGTCTATATGGTGGTATCCTAAAACGAGACTGTATCCACAATGTTGCCAACTATGTCAAAAGCTTCTTGAAGTCTAATAGAAACTAAAATACGTATCAGTAGCATTGTTTAAGTCCCAAAGGAAACAAGTTCAGCTGAATGTGTCCAAAGTCCAAGAGAAACAAGTTTGGCCAACTTTATCTGAAGCTTTCTCAAGGTGAAAGGGAAAAATGATATTTTAAAATTCTTGGAATTTGCAGTGGCTACAATGTTAAACTTCTAGTTTGAACCCAGATTATACTGTATTCTGAACTGTCTGAAGTGTCTTTCCTGTATTAACCTTTGCAAACCTGTTCATGGCACACATACTTGCTTCTTTAAAAGGTTAGTATGCGTAGTACCAAATATACATATTACAAAACTGTCCATACTGAAAGTTTGACAGTAATCTCATCGCCTTGACCAGGATTTAATCAGTAGTCCCCAATTGTAGTGCAAACAGTCACCATGGCAACCAAGGATGAACAATCAGTGACGACAGTCCATTTCACAAAGCTTAGAACACTAGCTTATAGAGAGACACAGGTGATGAATTAATGGAACTTAGTATGTTGAGCAGGCAGTCCCATATGTAAATCTTGTTACATTCTCACCATCAATCCATTCCCTAATGTAGGTGCATTCCCAAATGTAGGGCATACTGCTAGTGGAAGATGCATTATACTCTCACTCCCTGCCATATTGATGTACTTGGAACCTGAATTTTGAAGCCTGCATAAGAGTTTAGATGTCACTAATAGGCCCACACATTCACCCCACCACCACCCCCGCCCCTGTGAAAGACCAAATACCCACAAGAATCCGATCTCTTTAGTCAATCCTATGTGCTGTCTAGAATTATCCCAATCCTAAATAGTTTTTTACCTACATGTATATCACCTGATCTACATCCTCTCGGCAGTCTTGCTATCACCTGGTTTAAATCTTTATAGTTTGGAAATGGTTTAAATCTATCATTTTTAGCAGCTAGAGTGGTACCAAATGTGCTGTGATAATAAGACACCTTCATAAGTCCAGCAGTGCTTCCCCAATTAGATGTCGCATTTACCCGTCATGTTACCTGTTCTGAATTGGAATGTTGTTGATACCATATTTTGAAGAAAAAAAATATGATATCAGTAGTGTGGATATAATAATGACGCGGATATATGACAATGTTTTTACACAACTTGAGTTCTAAATGACACAGTATTAATCCTTGACCTGCCAAAAAGCAGACATGTAGGACTCAAATGTGGCACATTCAATTGCAGAATTACTTTTGTCACTCTTGTTCTTGTGGAATGAAATTCTATCTAAGATGCAAGTCCTGTGAACATGAAACATTTGTTAAATTTGCAGCATAATGTTTTAATAGATAAGAAATGAATATGTGTGTATGTGTATGTATATGTATGTATATATATATATATATATATATATATATATATATATATATATATATATATATATATATATATATATATATATATATACATACATACATACAGGTGTTTAAATGTACATGTATATGATATGAGTGTTCTGCGCAGAGCCCTACAGCCCTATAAATTGTATGGCTGTGATCTTGAAATTAGGGCTTCAACTTCCCATTATAAGTATAGAAGAACAGGGCTGTAATTCTTGAAATTTGCTCAAATTTAGTAAAATCTGAAAATCCCACTAAACTGTCAAGATTATCGGGGGAAAACACTGAATATAATATGGTAGGTCAAGGGTTAACTGGAGGTAGAAAGCATGCAGTGATAATTAGAAGGCTCGAGTCTGTATGAATGACATGGAAGCTGCATGTATGGTTTGCTACGAACGTAGTGTCCAGTTCATCAGTGTCTTGTATGGGTCTTCCTATCACTTTTAGAATTACAGCTAGAGCCTGTTTCTGTGGTATATTGAGCATGTCATGTGTATATTTTAAGAGGAAATTTTGGAGCCAAGAAACAGGAAGTAAAAAAAGGACTACTTTTGATTCCTATGTGCTGGTCTTCAACTTTCAATTCTGTAAACTTTCTGTTCTGATTTTTCTTTATCATTTTTCACTTTTTATATGTCTTGTCTGCTCTTGTCTTTTGGTCCCAGTAAAGCTGTATCTTCACTATAGTGTTGTAGCGGAACAGTCTCAGTTTGACTTGTAAATGTGGACTGTTCTGTGGATGTTTTGTCTCCTATATTGAAAAGATACATACATGTGTGAAAAATTGTGAAAATATTGTTTCATTTATTTGGTAAAAGTAATTTGGTTAATGTACACGAGTATATATTAAGAATTCTTGGTCCAGCATAATTCACCTGTGAAAATTGGTCACTTTTTGCCTGGATCATGCAGATGGAAAAATCAAAAATGTTGTTTTAAACTTAAGAAAAAACAAACAAACAAACAAACAAAAACAAAAGACAGGAAAAATAACCTAAAAATGATTTCAAGTTTGGTACACCTGTATTTGGTGAATTAAATGTCGTAATACAGTTTCAGTATTCTATTTGAAGATCATTATGAACTCAGTTCAGAATCATGTTGGAACCTGTTTTGGCTTCTTGATTGGTTTGAGTATATAATCTCAACTTTGAATTGAAATAATCTTTTGTATTACTTCATTCTGCCTGTCCCTTATTCCTCCTTATTTTGATTTGATTCTCTCTCTGCCTTCACAGGACGACAATCTTAGGGTATGTATGTAATGACTCTTGGGTATTCCATAACAGTTGATATGGTTCCAGAATTTCTGGGTATTGGTGTCTCTTTAACATTTATTTCTTATTGCAAACACACACAGGAACCATTTATTATTGTTAGTTGATTTTGCTGCTCAGAATTATAATGAACAAGTTTTGCACTTCAGTTTAATTAATCTTTTTTTTTTTTTTTTTTTTTTTGCTATGTCATCATTTTCAACAACAAAAATAGTGAATTTTTCCAGACCAGCTTTGAAGGTTATTTTCATTAATTTAGTGAAATACTATCTTTTGCAAAGACAAATTAACCAAACCCAAACTGGAAAAAAAAGTCCCACAACACATGTGCAAGAAGTTATGATTGCGCTAATATTGCAGCAAATGATGACTACAGTGAGACAAATGGTTGTCTGCTATCCCACTGGCATGGCTCTGTGTCCAGGTCATACAGACATAAGAACTTGCCTGCAAGACAAGTCCTGGCAGCAGGATACTTACTGTGTGGTTTTAACTCGTTGCATACTGGTTGTAGATTTCTCAGCATGGATAGTGGGGGTAAAGTGAGAGTTGTATATTGATTCTTCATTGGAATAGCTTTCAATCATGCATCATTTGTTGGCTGTTGTCAGTGTCATTTTAAGTGTTTGGCAAGTCATGTTCCTCCCGCCAGAATAGCAACCTGGAGCATGACTTGTCAGCATCACAAAGATCTATGCTTAAACCCTGTAACCCTTGAATTAAGACTGAGTCAACAGCTTTTTCTTGGTGGGGATTGGACACGTAGTGCCCATCCCACACCAAGGAAAGCTGTTGACATGGGGCACGTTACATGTATCTACAGTGCAGGTGTCATCTATCATTTTGATTCAAATGGTTTGTCATTGCTGTTGAAATTTGTCAAAAACATTGAGGGAGATGATATTTGACCACCAGCCAGTTTGGGTAGATTTAGGGGGGATAGGGTACAGACCTTATTCAGTGCAGTGTGGAATGAGTTAACTCATTCCATACTATGGTCACAGGCCTTGGTCAGTGGTTCTGGCACTGCCTGGCAAGTCATGCTGCAGCTGCCCTTGTGGCAGTTGCAGCATGACTTGCCAGGCAGTGCCAGAACCACTGACTTTAGACTATGGGCATGTTGGTACTTGAACGAAAGCTCTTTTCATGAAGAATTTAAATCTGCAATTGTCGTCTTAAATCTTGGTAAATATATGTAAATATCAGGGACTGGTATGGAATGAGTTAAACTAGTCACATTTTTGGGTACCTGTCTTGCTGGGCCTGTGGTGTTTTTATAACTGCATGAAATAAGCCATCGTTGCATGAACATGTACGTGGTTACCCTACATATATCCTTCCTAGGAAATGAGTCACACTTGTGTACAAATTATGTTTCTGGTATATATTCATTTATTTACATATACAATGTTTATTTACAGTTTTGTGAATAAATAATGTTGTGTGTGATTTGTAATTTCTGTAAACGTCACCACATCTGTAGGAAAGTTGCAGTCAAAGTCACAAGTTTGCATCAGTTGTAATTTTTCCACCCAAATACATCTATATATACATTGTTCTAGTTATACCCTGTTTATGTAACCATGGTAACATGTTTATCTTTTCCCTTAATGTAATGGATGACTTGTTTACCACCAATAAGCATATGTGTGGGATTTAACTGCAGCATGCATAGTTATGTAACCACAGTAACGATGGATCTGTAGCATGTAGGGCTTTTGACAACAGCATGGAAACCTCAATGGTACCAACTGTGCAGAGTATGCAGCATGCCAATGGGTACCCACTATGTTTTAGGGTGATGGAACCATACATAAGGGTACCCAGTTTAAAGGACCATGATTTAAGCATGAAAAGGTGCATGGTGGGGTTATATTGGCTGCATGCAATTTGCAAACAAGAAGCTAGACACATGGGATTTCAACTGTGGAATTTCATGTGTATAGGGTATCATGGTGTAGGTTTCATCTACAGCCTTACAAACTGGGTATAATAATACATGTACATGTGCTGCAGTAATGCACAGATCTCCTGTCGTGCAGACAAGATGTGATTTAGCAGCAAAACAGAATTGAAGACATGCCCGGTTGTGTGATAGTAAAACTTGCACCAGTGCCCTGTGCTGCTGGCATGTCAGAAACAGCCTAAAACTTGCATATTGTTAACCCACATGCGTCAGATTTCAATTGTAGTACTAGTACATTTCATTTTCAGAATATCCACAACAGTTTGGTGTCGTTGCATAAATTGAAAAATGTGCTAAGTTATAGAGTTGACATTTATAAAGAGGGGAAAATCCTGGTGCGAGTTCTGTATGTTGGCTTGTCATTTTGTATTCTATTATGGATACAAAATGTTCCTTTTCCCAGTAGTGCTGACTGGTGTGGGCTTTTAGCAAATTATGTATTGTGGGGCTTATATTCTTCTGTGGAGAAACGTTCAACATGGATCTTCACATTTTATGGGATATATGAGAAACTAGCTCTTGATCATAACACAAAAGTCAGATAATGTACCCAAGTATTTAAAAAAGGAAGTTTTATAATTAAATGTCTCAGCTTTTTGCTTATGAAACCACTGTACATCCATACAAAAATAACTATGAAAATATCCATCGTGTGTAATAATGAATATTACATTTCCCGAGATTTATGGCTGGCAATTTTTATAGGATGTTGACACACCCCACACAGAGAAGTGAAACACAATACATTGTGATAATAGGGAGCCCAGCACCTTTAACTGTGCATTGAATGACATATAGCAGGTTACTGCAGGTAGTCATATTGCGTGACCCAGGTAGGGATAGTGGGCGTTGCATGCTGCAAAGTCAACGTGAACTGCATGTTGATAACAGTATAAGTTATTGCGCAGGTTGCATCAGGTCATTGGTCAATGGATTGAGCAATTTGTTATATCTGGACGTTGTAGCGAATCTATGCAGAAGTGTTCTCGTGCACTGTTCCTGCGAGGGAACTATTGATTTTGCCACCCTCATTAAGGGAAACCGGAGCCACAGACTGAGGCTTGGAAACCTTGCAGTTGCACAAAAACACGTCTCAAGAAAAAAAAGAAGCCATAAATTAGCAAAGTATAACTTGATGGATTTATAATGAAAGTCATCATTCACGTGTCACTTTACTTTGTACAAGGTTTTTCTTCCTGCATTTTGTGGGGGCACACCTGCAACTTCAAGGGAACAAATCTAGTCACTTAAAATCTTATTTTCACTCATTACACTGCAGAATATCCAATAATTAATCATTGTGGCTGTTTTGATGAAAACAAAATGAAACTAAAACCCTTTGAGGAAAACAAATAGAAAAGTTAACAAAAATTGTTTTCAAGTAGCTTCATGTGTATGAAGCTTGAACAAACTGACTAAGGCCAAGATGGTCTTCCCACTGGCGTACTGTTTCTTCAAACTAGTCATAAGGGCTCACAGAAATAGGCAAAAAGTAACAGAAAAACAGGTACATTAAGCTGCAAAATAACTACTCTCAGCCATATGCTGTTACAACATAAAAAGTATACCTTTTTTGAAACATGACCAAAAGAAATTGTTTCAACTTTAGCTGTGTATTTTCAGAGGCTTTTCTGTGTAGGGTTTCAATGTGGCACACATTTAAATGTATAATACACAGAGCTATAAGTTTGTGAACTTAGTCTGACCACTGGATATGATTCTACTTGCAGCGAGTTCTCTTCTCCATAGGGGGTTCATTCCTGTACTATGCAAACCACTTCAAGCTGTACAGTTCTTTCTGCGCCAGTCACTCCAAAGCCCAGAAAGTATTGAACCCAGGTAAGACGCTGGTCATCTGCGCTACTCCTATAACACACTGGTCATTTCACTTCAAACTTGGAACATTGCATCTTTTGTCATTTTCAGCAATTTTGAATTTTTACGTCTCTGCAATCACACACATTTAACCCTTCCCCCCCCCCCCGTTTGAATTAAGACTGAGTCAACAGCTTTCCCTGGCATGGGTTGGGCACTAAGTTACCAACCTATTCCAAGGAAAACTGTTGACCTGGGGATCTTATCTACAATTCTCAGTCGGAGTGTTTTTCATAACTTGAAATCAGCTGAAAACACTGAAGACGGCAACATTTGACCAGAAGCCAGTTTTGGTCGGTTTAAGAGGGTGAAGGGTTAATATTCCAAATGTCTTTGCGACACCTGATGGCATCTGCATCTTGTTTTCATATAAAGTCTTGGGTGCAATTTGTTTATTTAGATATATTTTCATACCCTTGGCACAATTTGCATTAGCTTTGTCTTGTTCTTTTTTTTTTTGTTCTGTGTGTACGGGGCCCATTACCTCCTTCATTTAATTTTTGAAGTGTTTAAACACATTGCCTCTCAAATCACCCATACGTGTGCAGACATAGATCTGTCCTTGCTCTGTCTGCTTTAATGTTATTGAAATTTCACGTGGAAAGGAAACATTTTTGCTGAGAATTGTACATAAAACTTATCATGGTCACATGATGCAGGCCAGTGGCTGTCATTGACAAGGGTTTGCTGCATTGTGACCAACTTGTACCAAGGAAAGCTATTGACCTCATCTTATTCTCAGCTGAAAAGGGTCAATTTTATATCCTATTCACTCTGATGTCAGACAGCAATATGAAACAAACAGAAAAAAAACCCTGAAAATTTAGGTGAATATTATTTTGATAGGGCTTCTTCCAAAACATGTAAAAATAACCGGTGCTCAGTTTTGTTGCAATGCCTGAAATTTAATAAGTGTGCAAATTGATGCAGCTGAAAATTGCTGTATTTTGTTTTATCATTGGCAGCAACAAACTGATTTGTCTGGTAATTGTTGCAGTTTGATATGATGAAGGTCTGTTCCAATATTTGGCGCACAATTTGTGGGATTATTCTCAATACAGAAAACTATGGTGAAAGCGTAGATCTTATTTATTTTCTGGCAGTAAATTAATATGTTTATTGTCTAAAGCAAGCATATCAAGGAGATAAATTGAAGAATATCAACCATATTTGCCAACACCATACTTCAGTTTATCTCTCTGGTGTCAAATTTCAATGCCAGCGTAATTATATTATACAAAATGATTTCCAGTATATTTTATCATGCTGTTATATCTTGTGTTCTCCTCCCCCAAAGAATGATTTAGTTAACCCTGTTATATTTGAGTAAGGTAGATAGTTTTTAGTCACTTAGTTTCTGTACATACACATTCTATTATCATTGATGCTGGGTGCAGGTCTGAATCACTTATAGTGTTTTTTTCATTCCTTATTTTCTTGCACGCTAAAGGGTTTGAACTTTAGTCTGTGTAGCGTGGTGATGGATTCTCCAAACATATCACTGGAATTTCAGTCCAAATTGCATGTCAAGATACCTTATTACCAAAAGGTTTCACTGAAAAGAGCAACATGTGTAGGCAAAAATCAATACTTTGTACTGCCTGAGAAGTCATGTTTCATATGAGAGTATTCGTGCCATCAATACACGAAATCTGGTGGCCAAGTTCTATACTCTTCATCTTCGTTCCTGTCAATGCCAACCTCTACAATTATGTGATTGTGGCAGTACAAAGGCCACCGCCAGATGTCCTACTAGTGTGGGATGAAGGAATTTTATAGTATAAATTCATTTAATTTTGCTTTATTTCCATTTTGTTCATGGCGTAAAAACAGGGAAATAATGTTATTGTTACAAAGGTTTAATTAGAGCTAGATCCAGACTAATGAAACCTTCAGTTAAATGTCTTAAAAAGCCACAAAAATTTATACATGTGAAAATAAGTACATTTAAAGTATTTGTGATTAAGGAATATCATTGTCTACATTGTTATGTTGCCAATGAGAGGCACATGACAAGAATTCTGGGCAGGTTGTCGCCCACATTATGATAGAGAGAAGCTTAAAATTGGATGATAATTACAAGAAAATATTTTAATAAATATGCTCCAAGGATTTTTGCTGTAATAACTTGTGCATTTAACACATCCATGAAGATAAACATAGAGGGAGCCACTCTGCCTGTCTCAGTGAGCAGGATAAAGAATATGTCAACCAGTTTCTTCCCTGGTTATATTGCAATGCCAATTCTGGAAGAAATTATTATAAACATACTTATTTTCTCTGGATTGCCTAATCGTACTCAAAGACTAATCCGGAGGCTCTCCAATATATGATGAAAAAGATGACGCCCAAGTAAGTCTCATCAGACTGATTGAGTTTTCTGAGTACCAGAAATACAGTTTGTACATGTAGACCTGTTTAAAAATGGTCATGTGACTTAAACCATGCAATCCTCATCAGTTCCTGCACCCTAAGCCTTGTCCCACAAGTCCTTGCCACTGGTTTTGCTTGGGTTTCACAAAATGTGAAAAAAGTGCCATCTATATTCATTCTAATTTTCAAACTGGGGGTTTGGGTGGACCATCAGGGGAGGACTGTGGGACGAGGCAAAGTGCATCACATGGTAATGCTGGATGTACATAGAGATTAAGGTAAGCTAGCCAGGCTGGGATGGAGGAGATATTGACATCTATGTCTCTTTACTGGTATTGCCAGCAAATCTGCTTGCAGAGGGTAACTCACCACTTAAGGAGTTCCTACGAGCACGCAACCCAAAGCAGCAACACTCAGCCACTCTCGAGTCGTACCTGATCAAACCTATACAGCGTATACTCAAGTACCCTTTGTTGTTAGGACAGCTTCGTAGTCTCACTGACCCAGCCTCAGATGAGCATCATCACCTTGCTGGTAAGTACAAAGGGTCCCACAGTCTTGCAACTTTGAGATTTAGTTTTTAGCTCTGCTGACCAAAGGTCGCAGAGCTTATGCGACTGCTCATGTCTGGCCGTCCATCTGTAAACTTTTGCTCATTAGCCCGATACCATCCACAGTTTTCAAGTTAGCCCAATATAACTTTCAGGACTTATAGGATGTATGAAAATGTAGGCCAAGTTCAATATTGGTGGCGCCACCTACATTATTATGTAATATAGGGGTCAAATGTGAAAATCTTGTGAACACTCTAGCATCTTTAATTTTTGGCGGATCTTCACCAAATTTGGTAGGATTGTGGGGGAGGTCAAAGTCTAATTTGCTAGTGATACTAGTGGTGCCACCTATTATTTGACAAATTATGAGCCAAAATGTGTTTTAAAATGCAAAATTCCATTCTTGGAAAAGTAGTCGGATTAGACTTGCCAAATTTATGTGATATATAGACCATGGCCAAAAGTAGAATGTTATTTAATATCAGTGACCTTGACCTATTTTTGTGAGGTCACCATGCCTGTAAAGTTGACGTGATTTTGTAATGGCCAGGTGTAGCTTGGACATCCATTGCAAAGAGAATTGAGCCTCCAGATCAAAATTGCACTTGATTACATAATACATAAAACTGTACTTGGTGAATTGCTTTTTGGGTCACTGTGACCCAGTAATTATGGAGTTTGGCGCTTGTCCAAGTTTATTGTTTTTCCTCAATAAGTTGAAAAGTTATTACCTGATTTGAACAAACAGACTATATATGGAAATCTGGATGTGGGGCACATACTTTGAACATAACAATTTTTTTAATCTCAGTTGAAAGGTCAAGGTCAAATGGCCAAGTTGAGTATTGGGGTCATCTCGTGAATGCTCTGCACCCCGCAATTCTTGAGATAGGCTCATGTAATGTTTAGGAGTTATAAAGTGTAAGAAAATCTTTGTCGACATCAATGTTGGTGGCGCCACCTATAGTATTATGCATTAAACAGGTCAAAACTGGGTGCACGGTTGGCTGAGCGGCAAGACGCTAGCCTTTCACCTCTGCAACCTGGGTTCGTTTCTCGTCCTGGGCAGCATGTGGAAAAAGTTCCTACCACTTTAAGCGTGCATGGTGGTTTTCTCCGAGTTCTTCGGTTTCCTCCACCACAGACAAGGTAGGAAGTATACGCCAACATCTGTGCCATGGAGAGTGACTCCATAAGTCAATGCTTGACTTCTTTCACAATCCATGTAAAACAAATGTGTCTATACTTAATGTGAAAATCTTTTGACCGCAGTACTGTCCACAGTTTTCAAATTGCCCAATATAACTTTCAGGACTTATTGGGGGTATAAAATCCAGGTTCTTTTCGATATTGGTGGCGCCACCTACAATATTATGCAATAAAGGGGTCCAAATTTGAAAATCTTGTGAACACTGTAGCATCTTTAATTTTAGGCAGATCTTCATCAAATTTGGTGAGGTTACTGGTGGAGGCCAAAGTCTAAGTCAGTAATGATACTAGTGGCGCCACCTATAATTTCACAGAAATTATGAGCCAAAATGTGTTTCAAGACATAAAATTCCGTATCTCGAAAAGTAATTGGATTAGACTTGCCAAATTTATAGGATATATAGACAATATCCAAAGCTAGAATCGTATATAATGTCAGTGACCTTGACATATTTTTGTGAGGTCACCATGCCTGTAAAGTTGAAAGAGTTGATTTTCTAATGGCATGGTGTAGCTGGGATTTCAATGTCAGCACAGCAGCAGGCAGGCCTATAGGCCTCTTGTATTACATAATCTGAGCGTCCTGGATCTTCTGTCCCAAGGTCACTGAGGACATAAAGTTAAGAACTTACTCATTGTTGTCTTGGTACATGCAACAATATTCATCACAGGAGTTGCACAAATTAGCTATGATTACATGTGGAGCGAAGTACCAACTGGTGGACAATTTTTACATTAAGCTTTATATGTTCAGAAGCCACTTGAGGACTCACAGCTTTGAAATGAACAGGTGCAATATAGCAACAATGTGAGCAGAGCATTAGGCCCATGAGCCTCTTGTTTTTTATTTTTATTGTAAATGTCATTTACAATAATAGCATGCATTTTCAATAAAACTCTTATGCATTATCTTGTTGTATGACCCGCTGTTTATTTTTTTTCAAACCAATGTTGCCAGAGGCTGCAAGTGGCAGGAGAACTCCCATTTTTCTTTGAAAATTTTAAAACATCTGTTCTCTTGCCTGAAGGCAAATTTCTCATGCTGAGAACATTTAAAGTACATAAGTTGAATGAGTAAAAAATGTAACAAGGAAAAAGAAACAGTTTATTTCCAAGCATTCACTCCCTAAATATACCAGAATTAGACATTACACTGTATAATGTTCAAGTGCACAGAATTCCCTAGCTTTAGCTTGAAAAATTGATCAAGAGTGCAAAGTTCTCACGGAAAAAATTAAACCAGTTTCTTGATTGAGCAAGGTTCACACTTAACCATCAATCAGCTCGAAAGCACTGGAACCCTATGTGTCCCCCTTACAAATGGGCTGAAATAGAGAATATTCCATATTTTTCGCTGATCTTTTCCTTTGGTTTCATAGAGTATCATGATATAATATATGACTAAATTGTATCCACAGAGGCACTTAAGGGCATGGAGGCTGTGGCCGAACACATCAATGAGATGCAGAAAATCTATGAGGAATACGGCACCATCTTTGATGATCTAGTCAGGCAGTACAAAGAGGTGCATCCCCATAGCCGGGTATGTATGGGTTGTGCAGGGATACCATTAGGCCACTTAGTGTTGCAACGGAGGAAACAGAGCAGTCTCATGTTCAAGGGTTTGCACTTGAAAAAAGTTACAAGTGAAAACCAAAGCTGTGTTGTTGGTTTTTGTTTTGCCACTAGAGGGCAGCACATCCTTGTCAAGGGCTTTGTCCGGCATTTCAAGACCAGCTTTTCTCCTTTCATGCTCAACTGTTCATTTATGATACAACAAGTAATATAGTAATGTAATTGACTTTCAATTTATGTTTTTAAATCTTCAAATGAAGAAAGTGTAGCAGAGAATTTGCTCCAGAAAGAGATAGCTGTTAAAATTTGGGGATTAGGGCTGTGGCAACTGAATGAGTCTGGACAAAACAATGGGGTTTTGGTGTGAAACAGTAACTAGGCTGTGCATATCTGACACATGCTTGTGGTTTAATGCAGATTGTTTTTTTTTTTTAATTTTGTTTTGTTTTGATGTGGAAATTGTCAAGCAGATATTCCAGTCTTTCTGAATCCAGTGTCAATAAGAAAAGGGACAGGACCAGAGGAGTCCACTAAACAATAAATAAATAAATAAAACAAAAAAACAAAAACAAAAAAATCATGCTGTCAGTGAAGTGGAAATTTATTTTGTCGGGTATTTGTTGCAGCCATTGGATCTGAACATTGGAGAGCTTCAGATGTATGGGATTGTAAATTGGATCAATCCTGGAGAACACTTGAAGCTGAAACGAGGCACAGAACTAGTCACAACACTCTTCATCTTCAAGACGGCAGTCGTTCTGCTGTCAAAGGAGAGGATCAAGGGAAAAAGGAGGGGCAAGGTTAGTCAGCTAAAAAAGTTTGATAGGAAAGTTACCAGTACACATTCCTAGAGGTGCCCCACGAAGTATTTAATTATCTAAGTAATATACAATTAAGTGCACAGCGTACTCAAAATTTTCAGGAAGAAAGAAAGTAGGGTTATTGAAATGATTTTGTTCTTTTTTTTCAATTGCATTTAACACTAGGGACAGAAAACATTTAACATCATGAATTGAATAGGTTTTGTGTAATAAAATCAGCAGGCTGTGGATTCTTCAAAACACGTACACATTTTGAATGTGAAGTTTGTGCTTTGCTCATTATATTTTGTACTATGTTCACTGCAGCCACCGCCTGGGAAACAGTCCATGCAGCCCTCTGAGAATGTGGAGATAGTACGCTACCAGACCGTGGTGCTAGTAGATCAGCTACAGGCCAGGAATAACAGTGCAGGGGACACAGACAAACATGGACTGTGGGACCTCGTTCACTGCAAGTCGGAGACAGAAGGCAGGCCTGAGAGAGTGTTCCAGTTTGCCAGGTGAGGGCACCACTAGTCAATGTACCAATACAATGGAGATTGTATATATTTATGGATTGACTTGAATATAGATATGAGTCGGAGGCATCAGACAATAAAATAGGGGTTGGGGGATTGCGGAGACAACTGAGTTCTTCATTGCAAAATGACTTACTTTGTTTTAATGCAATATTGAATAATTTCCTGACCTGGAGTGTTCACAGAATGTAGTTTTGTTTAGGAGCTTCTTCTCATCCAGAAATCTTTATATTAAAACTTTCTATGTGCTTAAAAAAGAAATAGAATGTAGATAGTAAGTCATCTTAAAAATTGGCTATTTGACAGATAGATACATGTGTCTAATGAACATATGCATGCAGATAGCTGAAGAACATTTTTCAGCTGGCTCTACTGGGCAGTCCTTTATACTTCCCCCACAAAAATAGAGTGTATTGAAGCATGCCTACTGCTGACATTGCTCAAATGTACCTCAAAATTGCTGTATGTATTTGAAGAGTGCTGGCTCATTAAATACATTGTGTTCTACCTTGCAGTTCCCTGGATGCAAAGTCAGAGTTCCTAAAGACTATCAGAAATGTCATACGAGAGAGTGTCCGACGTATGAGTTTGCCAGGGCAACATCACAAACAGCCAACAAATCGCTCAAGCAAGCAAAACTTCCAGTATTGCACCAAGACATTGGACAGTCACCACTCTAAAATGAGTGGGAGTGCTGAGAAGAAACGCAGTAAACAGCTAAAGGCGGCCGAGATGGTTCGCCACTCAGTCGACCTGGACGACAATGTCCCTATGCCCCCTGATCAACAGGGGCTGGACTTCAGGACTCGCAGTCGCACTTACGGTGATCTCAATAACATGGACTTACAGGAGGGTATGGGAGGCTCCAGTCAGGGGCCACATGGGTCACAGTCCACTATCGGTAGTGATCAGCGCTCCGGCTCATCAGCCAAGCTGCTACACTCTAGTAATAATCCAATAAACTATTCATCAACCAATATAAACAAAGATGTGCTGGGCTCACCCATATGGAAACCTAGACACTTAACAAAGAGACCAGCCCCTTTAAGATCACCTTTAAGTAGTGAAGAAAGAACTCTTGAATCAACAGTATTTAGTGGCAATGCATACAGTGACTACTCCAATATCATGTACGACGAAAACCACGGGTCCATTACATTGACACCACCAAATACGTACATTGAGCACGAGGACACAGAATGCTAGAGCTGTCTTGCATTGGGGACCTCTTACATTTGATCTTGACCTCATTTCCAAATATGTGTTCAATCCATAAGGTGTTATCTAAGAAAGTGGTGCTATGTTAGGGTTCACTCCCTGCTGAAGAATACCCAGATATGTAGCCTGTATTGTCCATGTTCTGTACCTAGTATGAGATAAACTTAGGGGTTGACCTTGAAGAAACCATGACAACTCTAGCCTTGGAACTCCAGTGGTTGGAGTACTAGACATTGCTTTTTTTTTTCTCATAAGTGAAAGTCCTGCAATTTTGGCAAGCTTTTCCTTGCATAAGATTGTATATCCATTTTCTGTCTGCTATCTCTCGAATAAGAAGTTAAAAATGTTAATTATCTTTTTCTTACTATCTTTAAACTGTGATTATTACATGTACATACAATCATGTAATTCAGTCTCTTTTGTGACCAGTTACCCAAAGAATTTATTTAATACTTCGATACTGACAGTTTCACAAAGCCAAAGTAGCTTCAGAGTTAGTTGGTTGTAAACATTTCAGACTTGCATAATAGGTTGACATGTGTCCATTCTGATAATGAGTGGATGACTTCGTAGTTAGAAGACGTTGAACCTTGATGACAGAAACATCTGTTATTTCTAAAAGATTTGCTGCTATGGTCCACATGATTCTGCCAAAGGAGCTGTTTTGGTGTCACCATTATCCACAAGAATAAATCAAGGGAACAAGACCTGTATATTTTCTTTCCAAAGACATGTCAATGTGAGGGTGAAATTGGTGGGCAACTTTTAATCTGGTCTCTTCATTGAACTGGAAATTCAGGTCAACAAGTCTTCTTTAAAAAAAAAATGTATATATATTTTAAAGCTGGAAACAGGACATGGCTCATTTGTGTTGGTTACTGCTGAAGTACTTTGGACACTCCCTGAGTAAAGTTTAATAAAGTCTTGCCATCATCATTACATCTAAGGGAGCACAAGGAAGGGTAGCGTATGTCTGATGCAGCCTGCTACTGTCTGATGCAGCATGCTACTATCTGATGCAGCATGCTACCAGTAGAAGGTACAGGGGTTAGGCTATTGGTGTATAGAGTTGTATCAAATTTTTATGTAATTTTCAATCTTGATCTAAAGACTTGAAGCTTAATGTCTAATGTTGTAAAAGCATCTTGCTGAGTACATTAAGCCAAGTAATTAAGCTAAAACAGAATACTCTGCCAGTGTGGGTCGTCCACTAGGCGTCCGATGTATACATTTAGTGACTGACATCAGTTGATGCTTCCACACAAGATCTGGACTACTGCGGGCAGTTTGTTAAAGATCCATTTTATCTTAAGCCAGGCAGTTGTGTTTAGTGGTCTTGTGCTTGGCATTCAATTTTATATTGCTGTGTACATGTATGAGAAGATGGACTGATGTCTATGGATATTGAAAAAAACAAGCTTGACTGTAAACTTGTGTACAGCATGTCTACAAGGTGGCCAAAAAGAGTATTATGCCATGGAGATCTGTCCTGTTTTTGTGAAGAAGCAAGTGTGATTGATACATGTTTCATACTGTCAGAGTAGATTGAAAGTACAAAAGTGAAGGGGGGTGTAAGATCATCAACAAAAATATTAACAACCTGCAACTCTTTTTTTTCTTTATCATAAATTTTTTACTGTACATGTATTTTTTTTTCTCTCTCGAGCATAATGTCCAATTGCTGGCAAAAGTCTGTGAACAATATGTTCATTGTCACCACTCCTTTCAGGATTTATTTTTCAGTATGTGGGAATTTGACATCAGTGATATTTTACTAGCCCCACGGTGACGAACCCTGCATCTCTTAGTAGATCCACCTGAACATTTAAACTACACACATTTAGGCCTATGTGTTGTCCGACTAGACCAACCTGTTTTTTTACCAATCTTGTACAAAGCAGGTGGATTTAAATTATCTAAATTGGGAAATTTCTGGTAGATAAGTAGTTTTTTAGGGTCATTTGGGGTATTCACTGGTCAGGTCAAGCAGGTGGTCTCCCAAAAGAGGTAAATCATCAATGTTGCAAGGTGCTTTTGCTACGTGAAAATGGTCATAATTACTGATGTCAAATTCCCACACACTGAAAAAAGAATCCTGAAATGAGTGGTGACAATGAACATATTGTTCACGGACTTTTGCAAGCAATTGGACATTATGCTCAAGAGAGAAAAAAAATACATGTACAGTAAAAAATTTATGATAAAGGACAAAAGAGTTGCATGTTGTTAATATATTTATGTTACTTAACACATGATCGAATTGGGGGGAGGGTATTCACATCAAAAGTCGGAAACTGTAAACTCCTGATTGCAACCAGAAAAGGGATACAACTTTTGAGTCCCTAGAATGTACAAATTACGTGAAGAAAATAAGTGGTAAAAATATTGAAGCTTGTCCATAGAAGCAGAAGGTGTTGGCTGTAAGTAATCAAGAAATATGGCACCGCCACACGATCTGTGGCACAGTAAAGATGCCTATTACATGTATCAATATGAGGACAAAGCAACCCTTGTTGAAGACCATTTGCCAATTAAGTAATGTTTTTGTTTTGTTATCATCTGAACTGGACATCTGTTGCATGAAGTTTGAAAATTGAATCCTTGTTAAATATACAGGACAGAGATTACAATGTAAACGCTGCAATTATAGCAGGAATCATTTTAATGTGGAATCCTCGAAAGTTATGAGGAATGTATCTCTTTTCGTTGAGGACAGCCAACGACGTGTTTGATCCTGGGATGTGTTGACTGAGTGTGCAGGCAGGAGGGTCCTCATTGGCAGCAGCCACAGGTGGACAGGTAATACCAGTTGCTGATCCAACAGATGTTCCCTGTTTTTTTTATACATTGAGGTCAAAGGTCAAAAGTACTTTGTTTCCCCAGTTAACAGTCTCATTTGGTGCTTGTGTACAGTCGGTCATTTTCATATGTTGACTTTCACAATGGTACGTGTGAAAACTGCTGTATTTCCCAAGTTCAGCTGCTGTATCTCTTAGCCACTAGGAATGTGTACGACATGGAGATTCAACGTCAAAGTCGCTCGTCGCTAGACTGATCATGGGGCTGCTGGTGAACTTTCTCTTGTTTCATGGTACATTTGGAATGCAATGTTGCCTTAAGTGTGCTTATTTGTTCATCATCATGTCAAATCGGCATCCAGAACAGATGGAAGACCTGCGGGCATACAGGTCAGACGCTTGCATGTAGCACATCTGATCTCAACTGTTTCTCACATTTGATGAATTCCAACAACTGCATACTCCCTATGTGCAGTAGGCATTGAGCACTGAGATCCCAAGAAAATTGTTGATTAGGAACCTAGCCTTGGATTAGGACTGGGGAAGTTTCATCAGGTATTTCTCCCTAATTTTTGTGGAAATTTTAGTCACAAGTTGCAGCAGAGCTTGAAGGCATAAAAACATGTGGATGATTAAAGAGTTCATGTGGCATGTACTTCACTGTAAGTCAATGGTTCAGCAGTCAAAGCAGCCTTTATCTAGAGTATTTTTACTTTTAATTCATTGTGCTGCGATTGGCTTGATTCAGTAGCCAATCAGTACCTAGTCATCACTCATGGCCAATCGGAAGATAGCATTGACCTAGAGCCAGTCATCATTTCATTATCATAGATTGGCCAGTGAGCCTATGAACTTTAAACTGTGAGCAATACATCCACAAGAAGATAGACAGTGTGAGATCCGCAAATTTTGCGTCTTTGCCATTCAGCTAGTAAGCTAGCTGTGGTGTTATTAACCACATCAGGTTTAGCTAATAGACACATAACTGTCAATTCTTGAAGACAATCAATCAGGATCTTAACATCACAGCTCCGCCCATCAGCATTAATTCAATAAATATGAACAAGCCTATGACAGGTATATTCCTGATGAATTGATATGAATTTTATAAGGCATATACATGTAGTATATTGATAAAATGGGATGTTACTTAACACAGAATCTCTTGACCTTTCAATGTGTTGTGAGCTCCAATCTCTTGTATGTCAGTATACACGTATGTTAATTATATTCTTGAGAGTGGAGACCTGTACTTGCCAACTGAACAGGGTGATGTGTGACTGGTTGTACTGTGTCTCAAAGTTTGTAAATACAGAACAAAAAATTTCTGTGTGCGTTTTAAAATTCTGGGTGCCAAAGATGAAACGGTGGTTTTAACAGCTCTGCTCAATTCTGTAATAATCTGTATTGGCACAAAGGTATTAACTTTTGAAATGGTAGAGAAACCAGGCAGTGATAGTCTATGAGGGGTAGCATAGATCAAGACCAAGATTGTAGCATTGGTATAGGCACACTTGGAATAAAAGGTACATTTGTGTGTAAATTATTAGCATAATTTGTACATAGTTCATTGAGGGTACACATGAGAACATCATATAAGCCTACAGGTCCTGTATAGTTCATCTTTAACTTAATGAATATGTATATTTACTGGCTGAGGCTTAAACGTGAACACAAACATATTGTAAGTATGTATGTCTCTGATGTGAATAATCTGTATAGAAGTGATCATAATATTTATTGATACAAAACAGGATGAATTTGACTGTAGTCAGGTGAGACATTTTTTACAGTAAGGAGAATCTCACCTCAACATCTGTGCTAGGGAGAAGTTGGTTATATGTATTGCCAAATACTTATATCTCTGAAAGAAAAGACTGATAAATGTAATTTTCAGCACACCACCACAATGGTCACTGAAAGTGGCCTGCTCTCATCTTCATGTTATGTGTGCATGAACTGGTCAATATACCAGTACATTCATAGAGTATTAACAGACTTGTTGGAGTCCATTACATGTGCATGGTGTTATAAGAGACTTGTTCGAGTTCATCATACATGTACATGGTATGTCACGACAGACTTACACATGTGCTCTTAAATTATTCCCTGGACATTGGCTTGAGTGAATGTTTGCATTCAGTGCAGAACACTTAGCTTATTGCTCATCTTGGTGCATATGAAAAAAAAACAAACAAGCAAACAAACAAAGCACGGAATCACTGTGCAAGGCAAGCAGCTATAGATGCACATTAATTGTGACAATATTAATTCTATTCCTCCTTTATTGGTAAAATTAATTTTGCTCCTAAACATTTTCAATATTGCACAAAAAAACACAAATGTGACCAGATTTGGAGTGGGCACAGGGATTTCCTCAAGTCTGAAACCTTGTCATTCACTTTTCTCACACAGCTTTACTGGATCTTTTCAATGATAACTGGTATCATGCAGAAAATCATGAACCATTTTTAAGTGGAAAAAATTTGCAGGCAAAACTGCACAGGCATACTGCCGCTAGGAATTTTTAAAAAAATGAAGATGGTGCATGAAGAAAGAGAATACATGTACATGTACACCCAAAGTGTATGAATAGCTGAAGTAAAATGTCTTTAATTATCGTTAAAAGCTGAAAATGGATTAAACTCAGAAGTTCTCTATTTGTTTTGTCTTGAAAGAGTTGTTGTCTATTGAGGAAACCCCAAGCTATATCCCAGTAAATTTTAAAAACTTTTCCCATAGGAAATTGGAACATTTTCAATAGGTTTGTAGTATTTTTAGAGCAAATTAATGTTGGCACAGGAGCAATGGATTTTTAAAAATTGCTGATCTCCGTACAGATGTGCATCTCTTAACATTGTCAAGTCTCTTTGTTGGCCATTAGAAATGTTTAGCATGAAGCAATGCTGTGTGCAACTCCCATTGGACACAGCAGTATTATAATCATTAAATTGAGCTGGCCTAGAATGCAGTTATGGATGTACCATAGGCTTAAATATTTCAAACTGGAGCAGTTCAGAAAAAAAATAGGTGTCTTGTGCCCTTTAGGTCTTTAAATGCCTTTTTTGTACATCATATTTTTACAATTGTGTTTTATGCAAGACTTCTGGTTTATTGTGTACATACAATGCAATGAGCAGCAAGGTTCGTCTTTTCAGTTAATTGTGTCATGTAATTCACTGATTTCTTGTATCCCTGCATTTGTTCAGCTGGTTCAAGATTTTCACGTTGTAAACGGGTCTGAAATGGCAATTGGCTGCTACATGTATATATGGCAATACAGTTGTGCATAATGTATTCTGTATAGGTAGAGTCCACGCCTATTGTCTGTGACTGTGATTTAATATATTAGTAGTATGTATTTTGTAGGCTATTTATACTTTTCTTTGTATAAAGATGCCCATTGGACCCCAAATAAAATCTTACTGACCCATATATTGGTTTTTGTTCATTTTGTTTCAGTGTTCAAAGGTAAAAGCACTAACAGGTGAATGTTGATTTTAACTATTTATTACGTACATTAAAGGTGCAAGAACAGCTTTTTGGGCTCCTTTGACCACTTTATGGTGCCGTTTGGGCAGTTTATGGTGTCCATCAGGTGACAAGGAAAGCAAAGACCCTGGGTATGCTACCCTGGTATAAATAATTTGCAGCTCTTTAGAATGTTTTTCATTGATGAATAAATTTTAAAAATTATGACATTGAGAACTTTGAATGTTGTTTAAGGGGTAATTGTCCCCTTTTTGTTAGCGGTGATAACATTTACAAAAAGGCTATGTGGAAAGATTACTTGTATTTTATTTCACATTACAAAATATTCTGAATTGATTAACATGGAATCCTGGCTGATACTGGATACAGTATCCCTCTGCTGTAATTCTGGCACTTGAATGCATGACAGATGGACAATTCAGAAGGAGACTTGGGGCACAAATGGGCAGGTACTGGAATGTATATAACAGCATCCACACTTGTCCATATCCTATGACCAGAAATGGGGAAATTTTACATTTAGGGCCATGTCCAACAGATTTTACATAATTTGAGATTAGGGTATGTTTTGGTGGACATTTATGTTGTCAATGATCCAGTGTATGTCCAAATTTAGTAGTTCTAGTCCCAATACAATCAGAAGAAATGAACATTACTACCATGTTAACAATGGAAATGTTTTTTCTAACAAAATACTTCTATTGTTAGCATGGTAGTCAATGCACTGCGTTAACCTTTGGATCTTGATAAGTGATAATATGTATCTGTTGTAAAATGTCTTTCACATGGATATTTCTCTGAAACGATTTTGCTGATTTTTATCAAAAACTAATTTACTCTAAATTTTTCCTACAGCAAAATTCCATTCGGGAGTCTCTACGAAATGATCACTTTTTTAAATGCATATCAGAAATGAAGATTCACACAAAATTCATCAATTTCACAAAAGCAGCCATTTTCCAATATTTGAATCACAAATGTAAACAAACACTGTTGTGAAAAATCCCTAAGATGTTTTTGCGGATACAGTGGTACCTCTCTTGAGAGACTCCTCTAATGAGAGACCAAATATCTTTTTAAGACTGCTCAGAACACTGCACTATCTTTTCCATGTTGTATCTCTAATGAAAGACCACCTGTTTTGAGACACTGCATTTTGACCTGCAGCAGGCACAGTCTCAAAAGAGGTACCACTGCACATGTCTTGATATTATGATAGTACAAATTTGACCACTTCATCTTGCATTTTTTTTTGAGAAATTCCATAATTTTACGAAAACCACATTTTGACCTAGGACCCTTGTGTTTATACAACTTGGAATGATGAGTTCTATCTTCAGTGCAAATAGATTCAGCAAAACTTGCTGTCAATCGAGTATACAGTAGTCCCTCCTTTGAGAGACCACCCCTAGTGTCATCCAAGAAGCGGTCACATAAAGCAGATGGTCTCCCAAAACAGGTTTGACTCTTACACTATCTGTCGAACAATTAACCACAACTTTGAATTTGTGTCAATAATTTAGATTCCAGCGTTATTGTATATACACTTTTTGACCCATCCCATCTTGGTATTATATACATGTACATATTTTTCATATGTAAATTAGTTTTGAAAAATTACATTATCAATCGTGTACAAAATAAGTTGGTTTTCCTTATCGGAAATGGGGATTGTCTGGGTGGATAAGTTGTCTTTGGGGTGTCATTATGGGTGATCACTGGTCAAGTTCTGCAGGTGGTCTCCCAAAGGAGGTAAATTATCTTTAGAA
Source organism: Hermodice carunculata (assembly GCA_964020975.1). NCBI lineage: Eukaryota > Metazoa > Annelida > Polychaeta > Eunicida > Amphinomidae > Hermodice > Hermodice carunculata. The sequence continues at coordinate 50,063,651 of OZ026614.1, read as the reverse complement.
GTATTGCACAGTGAAAATGGTCCTAAAAGGCAGGTGGTCTTCCAAAAGAGGGACTACTGTATATGTCTACTATGGCAGGGATGCACGTTTCTGTGATATTTGACCTAAAAGTGAAGTCACTTTTCCAGGTTGGACATTACCTTAACAAGGAATAAGGAAGAAGTGAATTGATTTTTATGGGGGGATTGCCTAAAATAGCTAAAATTTCTATGAAAAGTCCAAAAAATTAAGGCTAAAAAGTGGGGAACTCCGGCCAAATTGGCAAGATTTTAGAGATATGCAAGCATGTGTGAAACTGGGTGGCGTAGGGCAGATCAATACAATGATATATATATATATATATATATATATATATATATGTGT